>PVKA01055913.1:0-10059 GCA_004027165.1 Ctenomys sociabilis
ACACAGCAGGAACTAAAAGTCTCCTCTCCCTGTTTCCACAATATTTTCTGTTTCTGTTGTCTCCAACCCATCCATGCTATCTTCATCTTCTACTGTAGTTTTTCCTCTACTTCGAGGCTTCTTTCTGGCTCTCTGGAAAGGGGAAGCGCCATCTTTGCGAGGCCGGCCCCGAGGTCTTTTGTCTGCGGCTGCGGGGCTCGGGGCCGCAGGCACCGGGCTCCTCCGGGGCGGGTGGCGGCGGCCGCGGCTGCTCCGCGCTGCGGTCCTCCTCCTCCGACATCCTAGTCACCGGGAGAGACGCATGGAGGCCGGTCCTCCCGCTGCTGGGGGGCTCCTCCCGCCGCCGCCTTGCCCGCCGCCGCCGCCGCTGCTTGGGTTCCGCCTCCTGCCTCAGCCTCTCGCATGTCCCGCAGCCCCGGGCGCGGCGGCGGCAGCGGCGGGAGCGGGGCCCGGGCGAGGCGGCACCATATCCTTTTACTCATTCTGCAGACTACAGGCATTTAGTTTGTTTCCAACACTTAAGTGTCACAAAGTGTGCTGGTATACACATAGGTGCACATATATTACTGTGGTATGAAGTTTCTCATTCTTCTGGGAAGACACCAGAAAAGGAGTAGAATGATACCTCTGGTCCTAGTTTTTAGAAGAATATCCATACTGATTTCCAAAATGGTTGCACCAGCTTACACTCCCACAGTTAGGAAGGGTTCCTTTTTCCCAACAGATACTTCAGCATTTGTTATTGGTTAATTTGTAGATGATAGCAGTGTTTTTGGGAGTGTGATGGAATCTCACAGTTGTCTTACTTTGCATCTCTTGAGTGACCAATAATGCTGAATATTTTTTTTTTCATTTATGCATTGGTACAGGACACATCTTGGACTCACAGTGATTCTCCCATTTTCAGCCTCCCATATGCTAGAAATACAAGGATGCACTACCATATCCAGTCTCAGTGGCCAGGGAGAGGGGGCTCAGGATGTGGTGCTGGGGATGAAACCCTAGTCCCTGCACTTGAATGCTCTGATTTTTTCAGTACTTTATATATTCTAGATAGAACAACTCTGAGGGACAATTAGAAATATTTTTTCTCATTCTGTGGGGTGTATATTCACTCTGTTAGTGATTTTTTTGTTGTTGTTGCTCAAAATCTTTTTAATAAATTGAAGGCTTACTTTCACCTCAAGCCTCCAGTCATCAGTCAGGTGCCATGCCCCAGTAGAACCCCCGCCTCCCTTCTCCAGCCAGTGGTCAGACCTGGTGTGCAACCCTGCAGCAGAACTCCCAGCAGAGAGGCAAGATCCAGCCAGCTAATCCAGGAGCAGAACAATTAGCAATAAGTCTGTCTCAGATAAACTGCATTGGCTACGATACTGCCACTGGACAAAGCTGCAGGAGCAGAACAGCTAGCCAGTGAGGCACAGAGAGCTCACTCCCATATGCTGCAGCAAAAAGAGTCTGAGCACAGCATCCAGACCCAAGCCAGGCCCAGCAGGTTGAATTTGAACTTGGTAGATCCAGATTCGGTAATCTGAGAAACACTGCTACACCCAGATCTATGATCTATGATAGCACTCTCTCTCTCTCTCTCTCTCTCTCTCTCTCTCTCTCTCTCTCTCTCTCTTTTTCTCTCTCAATTGGGGGGGCACAGGTAACCAGGGTGAAAGTCTGCCTAGAAGACTCCAGATACATCAAGGGGAGGAGATCAGACAGATCTTAGGGGAACTAATATAAACACAAATAACCAATTTTATATCTGCTTAGCTATATAGTCATAATGCTTGCCCTTATGGTCTAAAATACAAACCAATTAATTATAAAACCTTGTCCATTGCTAAATCTCACTGCCCATTACTAGTGTTGCAAATTGTAGTACTATAAATACAAAACTGCAACTGCCTTAACTACATACTCTCCCTTATGTAATAATATTGGTCGGTGCTAAGATAACTACTACAACAAAGCTCTACAGCAAAGGTCAGGGGACAAAATTACACTCTGACTGGAAGAAAGATAGCCTCCTTAACAGATGGTTCTAGAAAAACTGGCTCTCTATATGCCAAAAACTAAAACTTGACCCAGGTCTATCACCATGCATTAAGCTAATGTCAAAATGCATTAAAGATCTAAAAATTAAAACAGCAACACTCAATCACTAGAAGAAAAAGTAGGAGGAACTCAAGGACATGGGGGTAGCCAAAGTGTTCATGAACAAAAATCAAATCCCATGGGTAACACTTGAAAGAATTAACAACTAGGACCTCCTCTAATTGAGAAGTCTTTGCATGTCAAAAGAAATTACCAACAAACTGAAAAGACAACCCACAAATTGGGGGAAAAAATCTTGACAAATAAACACTCTGACAAAGGTCTGCTATCTACAATTTATAAAGAACTAAAAACCATTAGGGCCTCAAAATTTAAACACCCAATCCAGAAATGGGCATCCGAGATAAACACACACTTCTCTCCTCTGAAAAGTGTGTTTATCTCGAATGCCCAAAATTAGAGAAGCGAATGAATATATGAAAAAATGTTCCACATCACTAACCATTCATGAAATGCAAATTAAAACAACAGTGAGATACCATCTCACCCCAGAAAGAATGGCTATCATAAACAAATCAACCAACAACAAATGTTGGAATGGCTGTGGGGAAAAAGGAACCCTTCTCCACTGCTGGTGGGAATGTGGACTGTCGCAACCATTATGGAAATCAGTGTGGAACTTAAGAAACTACTACTGGAAATCCCATTCAATCCAGCTATCCTCCTACTAAGAATTTTCCCAAAGTAACTGAAAATGTCATATCATAGTGATATATGTGTATCCGTGTTTATGGCAGCACAATTTGTGATAGCCAAATCTTGGAAACAACCAAGATGCCCATCACCTGAGGAATGGTTGAAAAAGATATGGCATTTTTATTATCATTATTTTTTTTTAAGCATTTGCCAAAATTTTAATGCCACACACAAACTCCACATCATTTGACAACCACAACCTTGGCCGTCTTCTCCACACAAACACAAACGCAGCTAGCTTCCTCCAAATCACAAAACAAGTTGGACAGCTGAGGTGCCACTGTGTCTACCACCCCAGCTCCTCCCTTTTCTCTGCCTCCTATCTCAGGACTTGACCACTGCTTCCAGTGTGTTCCTTAGCCTGATCATCCGCCTGGGGGTCACAAGTCTATGGACGGGGTTTCAGTCGTGTCTTGGCACCAATCATTTGCATCCCAGTATCCCTCCTTTCATCATGGAAAGCTTTATAGTGTGCTACTGGGTGCTCACAAAGTGCAAGATTCTCGGTGATCTTTGGGGACTGCTCACAGCTAAGTTAGCTTCACATCTCCAGGGAGACTTCCAACTTGGAATGTGGAAATTCTGGAACTATAGCTCTTCTGGAGGGGCTAAGTGGATTGTGCAGAAAGAGACACATCTGAGTCTTCTGGGCACCAGGAGAAGGTTGTGCATGTATACAAGGTCCCTGAAAACCCTCAAGTACTCATAGGCAGAATATTTCTAAAGGGCGTAGCTCAGAGTTTCCCAGTTGAGGGCTGTGAAAGATGTGGCATTTTTATACAATGGAGTATTACTCAGCTATAAAGAATGATAAACTCAGATGGATGCCACTTGAAGATATACACACTGGTGAAATAAACCAGACCCACATGTGTAAATATCGTATACTCTCCCTAGTGTGAGAACTCAAAAGAAGAAATAAAAATAGAAAAGTAAAAAAGTTTAAAAGGAAAGTGAGAACTTAAGGATTAAATAAGGAAGATAGGGCAAAGAGAAAAGCTAGGAAAACAACAGGGCAAAGCCATACATTTATATGCACAAGATGGGTAAGGGAATGATCCTAAGAATCCTCAGCAAGTTTTTGGAACTATCAATTAATTGCTATGATTCTCACCCTATCTAACTATATATGCTGATACCTGTGAACTAAGTAATGGCACTGAAGACAGCAATGCACAATACCAGGGTCATTCTTGTAATGCCTGTCGTTCTGGTCTTCTAAATACATACCATTTGTTATGTCATACCAATTGCTGCCATACTGTCTCTCAAGTAAATGGTTTTTTAAAAAAATGTAATAAATGAAAACAAGAGACAAGAAAAAAATATCATAGGACTGTCCTGCTACAATGCTGAATATGATTAGATTTCTAAATTTCTGTGTAAAAATATGGGAATTGTTTAGTCCCATATTTCTTTAAGTTTTTAATTTTTTATTTTTCTCCTCATATTCTGTAGGGCTTTAAAGTTTAACATATCAATACTTGATGGAAAATACTTGCTCTATGTTATGTCTAAGATATTTAGACAGACAGGGAAGTTAAGCTCGACTGCCTGCTATAGGGTGATAATATTATTAAGCTTCTCTTCTGGAGGTTAACAACCTAAGTTTGCAGACCAAACATTAGAGAAAAAGTAGGGTTGCAAAGACAGCCAACCTTTTAGCCCTGGCCTTTAAAGGTCAGTGAGGACTCAGGACATAGGAGAACCTGTACTCTAACATCTTGTAACTCAGTTGTGTCTCAAATTTACTGATCAAGGAGATTATAGGGCCATAGAGGAAGGTGATCAATGATGTAGAGTATGCCTAAGGAGAGTCACATGGAGGGAAAACATTCTCTCAGGCTTTCACAGAGAGCAAATTGGTCAAGCAATGCCCATTACTCATCCACATGGGTGACACTGACAAAGGATCTACAAACTGCAGTACGGGGTTTCAGGATAAATCCTTAGGGGATTTGACTAACCTTGTCAGATACAAAACTTACATTTCTTTTTTTTTTGAATTTCTTGTTATACAGGTATTGCTTAGTCTTAGCTATTTAGCTGAAAAGTATAAAAATGAGGTATAAAAAGTAAAGCATATTAATATGCTGAGCTGTAAAAGGCTCAAGTCAACAACTTCTGACTTTGCCAGTCCTGTGGATAACCCACTACTTATGGACTACTGGACTACATTGGATCACTTTTCTGAATTCATGCACCTACAATATTTAGATGGCAAGCGAATACCCATCTCTGATAAAACTAAATCAAAAAATCGGGGATACAAAAGGACCATTTTGTATCTGTATATGTAATATAGTTAAGATAGATAAACAGCTACTATCTCTTCATTCAATGAGAAGAATTGTAGTAATAGTGTTTGGATGGGATATATTGTCTCAAAAAAAAAAAAAAAAAAGGACATCATGTCTGCATCTTGAACTATGAATAACCACTACAAAGATAACAATATGCAGTGCATTAATTATTGAAATTGTCATACTAATCGGTTTTGAAACTTTCTCATTGCTATTTTTTCTCAATAAAATTACTTTTAAAAAAGTAATGCCATTTTAATATGCTTAGCTATAAGTGGTTCAAGTCAACAGTTTCTGACAATTACCAGTTGTGCTGATAACTCACTACTTTTATAGACCACTGAATATGTTAGGGTATTTTGCTGAATTCAAGTACCTACAATCTTTGGACTGGCTTCAAGTATGAAAAGGTCCTTTAAAGACTTCTCCAAATACAGCTTTGCTAACAGCAATAGAATAACCATCTGTGAAAAACATAACAAAAATGGGACATATGTTGGGAGCCATGGAAGCTAGGATATTGATCAAATGTGTATAGTTGGCCCAAGCCTCAGTGCCTAAATCAAACCAGCTACTTCAGTCCCGAGATAAACATTCTGTCTGCTTAATGTCAGCTATTAATCACTAGCCAACCTTGTGTCATGTATTACTAACTTGAAAAAGTACAAATAAAGGACCCTTTTGCTGTGAAAAATATGTATATATGTATATACAAGAATAGATCTACAGCTACTTTCTCATAGTTCATTGAGAAGAAAGGTTTACTAATATCATTTAGATAAGATATCATGTCTACATCCTGTCCTCTGAATAACTACTATGAAGACAGCAATATTCAATGTATTACTGTAACTATCATAATAACCTGCTTTGAAGCTGTTTCATTGCTATTTTATCTTTTTCTTAATAAAATGAATAATAATGAGAGATGAAATCTCACTTTTTGATGCTTTGAAGTATTTCACATGTTGTCTGGGTTTTATTCATAAACTGTCTGCCTATGCTATGTCTTCAAGCTTTCTACCTATTTTTTACCTAGTTTTTTTTCCAGTATATTTAGTGTTTCTGTTTTAATATTTAAATCTTTGGCCCATTTTGACTTTAGCTTAGTGTGTGATGATAAGCACAAATCTACTTTTCTTCTTCAGAATGTGGAAAGCCAGTTTTTCCAGTACCATTTATCTTTCTTCCAGTGAATGTGTTTAGCTTTTTAAGATGGCTGAGTGTGTTTGGACTTCTGTCTGCACCTTCAGTTCTGTTGCACTAATCCTCAAATCTGTTTTCTTTTTTCTTTTCTTTTCCTTTCTTTTTTTTTTTTTTTTTTTTTGTTTTAAACAATTTATTTAACTGAAATGGACTTACATTTGTTTCTGAAGTGACTTCTTTTAATTTGATACATCTTTTCCCCATGATGATTTACAGGATATTCAAGCCAATAAAAATATTTTATAACTATTTGATTATTTGGGCATACACCTACACAATACCTCAGCAATCTTTCAGCAAGAAAAACTCTGGAGAGTACAGACTACACACAATTACTAGGTACAGTGAACATTTGCTGCAAATATTTCTGAGGTAAGAAGGCACCACATACTTATTCAACTAAGAAATCCACCCTTACAATATAGGATGATTTTATTTTTACATGAGACCTGGAACACTGAAGCTGCCAGTTAGGTACTGAATGGCAGAGCAACACCCCCAGTTCATGCCATGAATTCATAGGGAATAGGTTCCAACAACTCAGGTTCTTTTCCATTGGTCCTTACAAAGTGTGCTTCTCTGGGAGGGGCAGGCTGGCACCTCAGTTGAACCCAGGTACCTTTCTCTTTGGCTTCCTTCTTTTTCTGATCATTTTCCTTGACACGTTACGGGAAACTATCACAATTTTTTGAGTGTTTAATATGCTTAATATGCACATTAATCCTCTTGGCAAGTATCTTGCCCTTAACTTGCTTGTTTACAACAATGCCAACAGCATGCTGGGTAACATTGTAGACTCTTCCAGTTGTGCCATAGTAACATTTGTGAGGCATTCCTTTTTGCACAGTACCCATTCCCTTGATGTCTAAAATATCTCCCTTTTTGTAGATTCGCATGTAAGTGGCCAAAGGAACAACCCCATGTTTTCTAAAAGGCCTGGAAAACATATACTGGGTTCCCCTCCTCTTGCCCTTTGTGTTAGTCATTTTGGCAAATTATTGGAAGATGGTGGTTCCGGCCGAAAGGAGACCTGTTTTCTTTCTTTTTTTCTTTCTCTTTCTTTCTTTCTTTCTTTCTTTCTTTCTTTCTTTCTTTCTTTCTTTCTTTCTTTCTTTCTTTCTTTCGTTTTAGATCTGTTTTTCTGTCAACACCATGCTGATTTTATCACAGTAACTTTGTAGTACAAATGAGGGATTGTAATGCTGCAAGCCTTGCCTTTCTTGCCCAGAATTGCTTTTGCTATTCTAGATCTCTCTGGTTGCAAATGAAATTTAGGAATATTTTCTCTAATTCTGTGAGGTATGCTAGTGGTATTTTGATTGGGATTGCATTAAATTATTCTAACAAGATTGGGAGGATGGCCATTTTCATTATGTTGGCTCTTCCCATCCATTAGCAAGGGATATCCTTCCATTTTCTGATATCCTCTTTAATCTTTTACAGAATACTGTATTCTTCATGTACATAACTTTTACTTCTTTTGTTAGGTAGATTTCTTTTCTTTTCCTTTTTTTTTTTTTTTTTTTGCGGAACCAGGGATTGAACTCAGGCCCTTGCATTTGCCAGGGAAATGCTTATTCCACTGAGCCGTCTCCCTAGCCCCTCTTTTGTTAGATTGATTCCTAAGTATTTCATTTCGTGAATGCTATTTTGAAGTGTGACATTTCCCCAATTTTTCTCACTGAGTTTGCTGTTTGTATATAGCAATGCTGTTCACTTTTGAGTGTTGACGGTTTGTTTTGTTTTGTCTTTTTAAGATAGGTTTTTACTGTGCAGACCCTTAAACTCACTTTGTAACTCAGGCTGGTCTCAAACTTGCAATGATCCTCCTGCCTCTGCTGCCCAAGTGCTAGGATAATAGGTGTGCACTACTATGTCCAGTGATTGTTGACTTTTATGTAATTGTAATTCTATTGTCCATTTATTCTGAATTTTATTATTACATCTAGAAGCCTTTTGGTGCTCCAGGGGGTCTTCTATGTAGAGTATCATCATCTACAGATAATGATAATTTAACTTCTTGCTTTCCTATCCTTATGTCTTTTTTTTTTTTTTTTTTTTTTTCTGTCTCTTGTCTAATTGCTCTGGCTAATGTTTCCAGAATTACGTTGAATAGGATTATTGATAGTGGGCATTCTTGTCTTGTTCCTGATTTTAAAGTGAAAGCTTTCAGTTTTTAACCATGTAATATGATACAGCTGTTGGTTTGTCATAGACGTTTTTAATCAGATTCAAACAAAGGTATTATATTTTGGTTTTATATAGTGGTTTCATGAGTGGGTGTTGGACTTTGTCAAATTCTGCATCTATAAAAATGATTATGTGATTTTTGTTTTGGCTCTGTTAATATGGTATATTACATTTATTGATTTGTGTATATCAAGCCACGCATGTATCCCTGGGATAAATCCTACTTGGTCGTGATGTATAATCTTCTTGATGAGCCGGGCATGGTGGCGCAGGCCTGCAATCCCAGCACTTGGGAGGCTGAGGCAGGAGGATTGTTGTGAGTTTGAGACCAGTCTGAGCTATAAAGTGAGCTTAAGGCCAGCCTGAACGGCATAGTGAGACCCTGTCTCAAACACACACACACACAAAAAAAAAATCTTCTTGATAATTTGTTGAATTGTTTTCCAGTATTTTATTGAGGGTTTTTGTATCTTCTCTGGTTTTAGAATCAGGGTAACACTTGTTTTCAGGAATAATTTTGGAAGTATTGCTTCCTTTTCAATTTCCTTAAAAAGTTTAAGCATTGGCATTAGTTCTTCTCTAAGTTTCTTGTAAATTTCAACAATGAGTCCATCAAGACATGAGTTTTTCTGTGTTGGTAAGATTTTAATTATATTTTCAATTTGATTGTGTGATATTAGATTATTTAGAATTTTTATATCTTCTTGATTAAGTTTTGGCTATTCATATATGTCTAGGAATCTGTCCATTTCTTCTACATTATCCACCTTATTAGAGTACTCTTTCCTTCTTTCTTTCTTCTTTCTTTCTTTTTTCTTTCTTCTTTCTTTTTCTTTCTTTCTTGCAGAACCAGGGATTGACCTGAGGCCCTTGCACTTGTCAGGCAAATGTTTATTCAACTGAGCTATCTCCCTGGCCCCTAGAGTACAGTTTCTTAAAGTAGGTATTAATGATCTGGCTTTCTGCAGGATTCATTGTAATTTATACCTTTTCATTCCTAGTTGCTTGAATTTGATGCTTTTTTCCCTCTTTTCTTTTGAGTTTCAGAATACGCTTTGGGAAGTGGCCAGGCAACATTAGAACTCTTGAAACTGCTTCTTGATGCGGGTGGCTTTGGTGACCTTAAGCACACTGCAGTGTACTGTCTTCCTCAGGGGTTTGCACTTACCCACCATGATGATGTCTCAATCATGACATCATGAAGAGGGAGGGGTGCGGTGGAGATGACAGGTGCCCTCAAATGGAGATGTTACTAGTAAAGAGGCATTTCTTATCAATATAGGTGCCCTCTATGGCCTTTTGGGGGGTCTTGAAGCCCACACCAATGTTATTGTAGTACCGAGGGAGCTTCTCTTGCCTGTTTCTCCCAGCAGTACCCTATTCTTGTTTGGAACATGGTCGGCTGCTTCTGGTAGGTACACTGACTGTCTGCCATCTTTCCAGCTGGCTGAAAAAAGAGACACAGTGGTGTGCAGAGTCTAGGGAGGAAGTTTCTCCTCTTTTTGCATGAGGTGATCTAAGGATTTATTAATTTTATTTAATCTTTTAAAAACCA
>PVKA01055914.1:0-10116 GCA_004027165.1 Ctenomys sociabilis
AACAAAAAGAAGGAGGAGAAGGATGAAGAAGTTAAAAAAGAAGGAAGGAAGGGAAAGGATGGAGAGGGAAGAAGGAAGGGAGGGAAGGAGGCAGGGAGGGAGGGAGGGAGGGAGAGAGGGAGGGAGGGAGGGAGGGAGGAAGGAAGGAAGGAAGGAAGGAAGGAAGGAAGGAAGGAAGGAAGGAAGGAAGGAAGGAAGGAAGGAAGGAAGATATAGGGGCTGTCAGAGAGGAAGTAGCCTCATGGTTCCTTGCCACTATGTGAGCCAGCAAAATCAGCTGTCAGGCTTCAGTGTCCTCTGTTTGAGGAAAGGCAAAATAAGTGAGGGGCCATATAGCCTGGGCTGTCTATCGTATGCGGCTTCAGTGTGACATGATACTGCCATCCTTGAGTTTCTCAGGAACTTTCCTGAATGACGGTTCCCACTTTGCACAAAGGCAGAGGTGCCACAGCTAGCTCTGTGGGCTGCTTTGCCATTAATGAAGTTCCTGTGGCTATGTTTTGTCTGATTCACAAGTCTCTTACTTCAGATTGATTTTGGTATCAGGACACATGTTCCTCCCTTTCTTGAATGTCCTGTTTTAGCTGATGATTTCTGAGTAGCTCCAGAGTGGTTCCCTCCTCTGTTCATCCCAGTGGCTCCTCCTCCTCTGCCTGAGTTTGTAAGCTTCACGTGACACACCAGATCTGTCAGATCTCTGATTCCACGTTTGATTTCAGAGAGCATTACAGTTTTAAACTCAGAGACTGAAGGGTTTGAGTGGTGCAGACTGTTGTTTATTCAAGATACAGGTTGACGAAAAATTATATTATTCTAACAATCTTGTTGTTCTACAATTCAGAACAACTTCTGGGCAATAGATCTTGTTCAGCATATGGAAGCCAGCGGGAATAGATTTGTGTATACATTTAAACATGTGGAAATACTCCTAGTGAGGATTCTTATGGTACAGAAATATTAGTTTATATATTGGCACAATGTACATACATGGACACAATTTCTAGTCAAAGCCTTCCTTTGAAAGAACAATTTTACAACTTTGAGATTAGAATAATTTTTATGTTGACAGTTTGATCCACAATATAAAAGCATTATGCAACCAAGATCTATGTAATAATGGACTTTAGAATTGATAAAGATACTATAAAATGTCAAACTATTTTCATGAGATAATACGTTATGTAGTTTTTCTTACAATATTAAAACACAATTCTATTTCTTACATAAACGAGACTTGCCAGGAATTGTATTTAAAGCCCACTCAAATTTGAACCAGAGAACACTATGTTTTAGTAAGCTGGGTGCCCCTGTTTCCTCTGGTTGTTGGGCTTACTCAGCTGTACTTTCCGATCTTTCATCTCACCCACTTGAATAGATGTCTGCCTGCGTATAATAGGCATCCCTGGCTTTACTGTCTGTATTTGAAACTCAGTAGTACATCGAGATTGAATTAGGGGAATGCAGGGATATTTACATCTATTTTAAGGGACAAAATTCAGTATTTTAATTCATTAGATTGGATAACTATTTAAAAATGTATTTTGTTCAGGGAATTCTAGTTATGAGCTCTATGATGTTGTCTCTATAAGCAACAGAACTTTTCTTTTATCCTTAGCCAATTGTTCATCTTCCTAAGATCAAGAGTGATAGTATTTTTTAATGATGACCTTTATCACCATTTGAAATTTTACCTCTTCATTCTCAAGGCAAACTATACTTTGCTTCCTCTTAAGGGTTATAGCAAGAAAAACAAAACACTGAAGAAAATAGCATTGCTGATTTTCATATTGCTAAACAACACCATGGAGTGAAACAAAGGCTGTTCTGCAGCCTAATCACCGGAGTAGATTCAAATAACATTCAGGAATGTTTGCTGGGTGTAATTCGTGGTATATGATAAACATAAGCTTAAAGGTTAAGCTTGTGCCTTGACAGAATGTGTGAGTAGGTAACTGAAGTTGATAACATAACCCAAACCTATTTCAGGGATAGGAGAATTGTGAATTGGAATTGTATATTGCTGTTAACTGAGCTTCCTGGAGGGAAAACATGTTTGCTTTGTGTTTCAGTCCCTGTCTAGGAGTCCCTAGAAACAAATATAAAATACATAATATACAATACAATATAATATATAACCTATTACTACTATACTATATATTAAATTTACATAGATTATATATATATATGATATAATCTATATGTATTATTACTATATATATATATATATATATATAATCTACTACTACTTCAATAACTAACAAAGTATATGAATCAGACCTCTGCACATAACTATGACAAATGTTAACCTTTTTTTCTAATTTTTTTCTTGCTGTCCCAAGGATTGGACTCAGCACCCTGTGCTTGCTAAGCAAGTGCTTATTCTACTGAGCTATCTCCCAGGCCCCATCCAAGCTATTTTAAAAGAGAATTGTATAATTGCCGTATATCATATATAAAATTTATGTAAAATTTTAAAAATGTATATGAAAAAATATGTAAGTGATAAAATAAGTATATGTAGAATAGGAGGAAAAATGGGTTATAATGATATGCATATCAAGTTTCATGGGCATCTTTTAATGCGTCATTCTTTTAAAAATCTAAAATTTATAAAATGTTAATAACTGAGAAATCTATCTTCTTATATCATGTTTTTAATAAGACAAACAGCAAAGTCACTGCCAAATTTTCCTATATCCAGTAAAAGTTTCAGTAAATATATTTCAGATTCAAAGAATTTAGGATTTTAAAATGAACCTTGTGTAATCTGGGATGCCTACAGTTATCTACAATTATATATCCTCAAAGAAGAGAGGATAGTAGTGATTCAAGGCAAAACTTTTTGAGAAATAAAATCGAGACCTTAACTAGATCATAACTTAAGACTGTAGAAGTTACTAAAGTCAGCTCCTCTCCTTACAGATGAATACAATTTATGTAACCATCCAACAACCAGACTGTAAATTTTTATACATATGTTCAGGTCTGGCCCTCATGAAATCCAGAAAGGAAAGTAGAAGCAAAGTAGTCTCCTGGAGAACTAAAGTACTGTAAGATCCATTGATTTCCTCTGCCAATAAAATTAATGGGCATTTAGAATGTATTCTTGTACCAGTGCTCCCTATCACTGGAAGAGTGGGCTCCACATATATTATAAAGGTAATTTCTGTGCTCAAAATCTGTCAATAAATCTCATTTAAATATATACCTTCATAAAAATATATAGACTTATGCTTTATTAATTACTAGGTATTGTACCCTAGCTAAGTTGAGACATAAATTTAAGTATCCAAATGAATGCACATCTCAATTACCACACAATAAAATTACAATAATTCAGGCATATGCATATACATTTGAGCAGAAGAAAACATGAAGTTCAAAAAAGAAAAATGAAAGGAAGTAAGAGAATATGCTAACTGACATAGGTACCAGCTGAACCTAAGAATCTAGAAGCAACATAAGATAATTTTATATTGCTTTTTTATATGATACTATTTTGTCCAATAAAAGAGTAAAGATAGTATGTAAGCATCATCATTTGACATTGAGTTATGTCAACACATAATACATGTGGGGTGTTCATGTCTTCATGGATGTACCACTTGAACCTTTATAAATTTGAGAAAACACCTTAAGTGCAATTTTTATCTTTGCATTACAGTCATCCTCATGCCTTTTATGACCGTTATACTTTAAGCTGTATACCTCAACTTTTCTATACAGTTTAAAAATCTGTGTTTTACTAAGTTAAGCAATATAGTAGATCCTTGACTTATAAACTCAATTCATTCATGAGGCTGGGTGTAAATCAAGTTGGCTGTGATTCAAGATTATTTTTCCCTTAAGAAATAATGGAAAAACCTATAATCCACATCTCCCAAAGCACCTATTAACTAACCTTTTTCATAATATAAAAGGACTATACTGGGCCAGCCAAATAACTCAGCAGACTAAAGCGCCTGCTTAAGCAGACACAGGTCTGCAGCTGGGATTAGATTCCAGTCATGCTGTGCCAGCCCCACCCATGGGGCACACTGAGACAGCAATTAAGACTAGATGAGGTGGAGAGTGCCTGTAATCCCAGTGTTTGGGAGGCTGAACACGGGTAGATCGCTATGAGTCTGATCTATGCAGTGAGACCCTATAGACCCTGTACTAAAATAGAAAAAAAGGGGGATTATATAATGTGTATACTCTCCCAGAAATACTTCCTACTGTATTCATTAAAAAGTTTTACTGTGCTCTGTTTATTGGAAGCAACAATTTCATACTACAGTCACCATTAAAGTTGACCTCTTTGGCTTGCAGGAAGGAAGGATGATATGGAGGGTGGTGACTGTGTGGAAGGAGAGTCCCCTTCCATAAAACATCAGGACACTCGCTCTCGGGCATCTTCTCTCCTTGAGAGACAATGTAGCTTACTGGGACTTGCTTCTGGCTCACTACGTCCCAGCTGTTTCAGAACTGAGGTTGAACAGACAACCTTAGACCAGAACTAAGGTTGAAGTACTGGTCTAAGGTTGTCTGTTTCTGTCCTTTCTTTAATACTATTCTTTCGATAAGGATTGATTTCTTTACCTTCCCTTCCTCTCTTAGTTTCTTTTCTAGCTTTCTAGAGGCCACTTTAATAGCAGGAATCATAGTGATTATACAAAACACTGACTGAAATCACATCCACAAAAATGTACATGTGGCCTCAGACTGACACTTACATAAGCTTACATAGCCTTTACTGGCATCAGGAGTCATCCAAGCTGCCAGCATTTGGGTCATAACTCAAGACTTGGGTCATGAGTTGGACCTAACATCCAGTCATAATCCAGGTTATTCATAGGAGAGACCTGTTGCAACCTGTGGATCCACCGTGTATGCGTGACAATGATTTCTAGAACAGAAGTGTTTGCAAAGATAGTATTTGAAGGCACGTTTTTAAAAAATAAATATGACTGAAATAAAAACTCTTGATTTTAAAACAGGGCGTGAAATGGTTGGAGTCAAATGCGCTTGCCTCGGCCTGCTATTGGGAGCTTTCACCTGTCCAGTGTGTGGAAGAAAGCTCTACCTGGACGCCCTCTAGGGGCGCCATAACCCATCCTCTGGCCTTAACACTTAGCACAAGCAGTCTTCTTTCTCTACCAATTTTGAACAGTATCTCTTGTCAATTTCCACAATACCGAGCCCCGCAAGTACTAAATATCTCAATAAATGCCTCAGTAAATAACACTGGACAAAATGATTGTCATGTTTTTACTAACCATGCTCCATAAAGAAGTAAAAATTAAAATTATTGAAACATAGAACCTAGAAATAGTCTATTCATGGTGTCTTGTAATTTTTTTGTTTCCTTATAATGTTTAATTTGTTGTTTCTGTAACAAAACCTATGATAGAGCCATTTGTGAAATTTATATACTTTGAATCTTAAATGCTTAATGAAATAAATCAGACATAATAGGTTAGCTATCATATGATTTATTTTACATGAGAAGCCAAATTTACCTATTTAAATTTATACAAAAGTATTTATTTAAATTTTAATTTAACCTGAAGAGAAAAATAAAAAAAAACATATAGGAAACAGAAATAGACTTTTTGTAGACTGGAATGAGATCTCCAGAAAGGAGGAGAAAGGCAGAATAGGAGGGGAAGAAGAATAAACAGGCATATGATATAACATGTGTCAATATCCCAGTATGAGTATATTCATTATATATCACAAGCATACTTAATAATTTGTAACTCACTATAAAATAAATTTTAATACAGAAGTCAACAGAAGACACACTAATACAAAAACCTATAGTGCCTAGCATACTGGCTCCTTCTTCCTGCTACGCAGCTTTTTTTTCCTGGTATCATAATCCAATTTGGGACCTCAGGACTTTGCACTGACCAGGTAAGCACTGTGCTCCTCAGCTATAGCCATAGTCCCTCCTAGGCAGCTTTTAAAGGGACTCCATCGGTTCTTCTAATCACCTAAAATAATCTAGAAGTTACCACTGAAGACTACTCCCTAGGTATTGACACAAAGGTTTTGCAACATAAAATATGACTCACAGATGAGATGCAGTGACAAACCCAGGTCAAGCCCTACAATCCTTACGTTAGTCTCATTCTGCCATCACTGGCTGTTTTACTTCCCTAAATGTTTATTTTGGGAATAAAATCATATAATTAAGTGCTAGGTGCTTGGCTCAATGCTAGAATACTAGCGTAAGAAAGAAAAAGGAAACAAGGGTACATCAGCATTTTTTGGCCAGGAGAACTTTTTGGCACCATACAAATATATCAGATGTGTCGAAAGTAAAGTCCTTCAGGCAATTCTTACCACAGAGTTCACGACTGATTTCATCACTTTCCCCAATGTCATGTTCTCATACTGAAAACTAGTCTCATTTATTTTAGCTACTAAAATTATTGCCATATATTTACATATTTTCATATATATAGAACAATGGCAGAAATTATAATTTTTATTTCAACAGCAATAAAGGTTTGTAGAAAGAAATGTCTTTGAGAGACAATGACTTTGAATTACTGTATATGGATAAACAGAGATTAATCACAGGTGTGTGTGTGTGGTACCAGGGATTGACTTGTGCTTGCCAGGCAGGCACTTCTACTGAGCTGTCTCCCCAGCACCAATCACAGATTCTTCGTACGTTTTCTCCTGGACTTTGCTTGTTAGGTTCCTTTGCCTTCTCTCTTGCACACCAATGTCACGTTTCTTAAGCAATTCAGCTCAGAATATTCTTATCAATCTTACATTTTTAAGCTACTTGTTCGGTCATAATCTATAGCTGCTATTCAATTAATTACTGAGGAATGAAATTTTCAATGTAAACCTAAAACAATACTGAATGTACACTGCTCCCATACTGAGACATTTTATCTCAACTCAGGCAAATACTCAGCCTGATATGTGTACATGAATCAAGCCTATATTCTTTATTTTGATACAAATAAATGTAATGTATATTTCTACTTTATAGTATAGTTATTCATTCAGTTTATTTAGATTTGGGATGCAAGGCATTGATCTAAATAACTTGGACATAATCTTTACCTTCAAGTTTCTTATGATCCAGAACATATTTATATAACATAATAAAAAATAAGAATTGACCCTATAAAACTACAAAAATTAATATATCAGATGATTCCTAGATGAGGTCATAGGTTTTTCCCTGCTATAGGTAAAGAAAATGCACATGAGTATAAATAATTTACACTTGTCTAGCAAAAAACAGTAAGAAATTTAGGTGAATGTGAAAAATGAACAGATGAAGGAGAAAATAACAAGCATGAAGAACAAAGGGATAAAAGAAATCTGAAGAAAATATATATATATAAAATCTATCACAGGACTTTAGTGCCAAGTGTAAAAATATTTGAAGATAAATTGTGGATATCTATCTGTCTGACTGTCTGTTTATTTATCTAGAAGAGAAAGAATATGGAGAGGGAGAGGGAATTTTAATTTTTTGAAGGAAATTAGTCACAGTTTCACAGAGTATCTGTTAACGTAAAGGAATTCATGCAGTTCTACTTTACATAAGAAGGAGAAAGTAGCCTGCTAGTCAAGGCTTACTTATTCTAGTAAGCCAGGACACTGAGGATGAGGGAGTGAAACTGTGTTTCTTACCATTATAGAATATTCATATAAGGGTATAATTTTCATATTGCTTATTATTCTACATATACACTCTGCCAGCACCCCAAAATGACACACTCATTAGACCGTCAGCTTTGGAGCAATGCCTCCCACATTTCTTTTACATGGTACAGGCTACAGTCTTTGAGTCTGTCTTGTGAATCCTGCAACCCCTGTAATAACACCAGCACGCTTAGAGGACAGCCACACTGCGGGCTTAAATTTAGCCTGAAGAAAAGCTCTTTTATTATATTCCACTCCTCTCTCACTTATCAATTCTTATTTTAGCATAGACTCCAAACTGTTACATAAAACCATCCAATGAAGAAATGGAATTAATGCTAAATTTCTCATGAGGATGAATTTTCCCATTCTGAAAGAAGCACCGAATGCTACAGATATTATGGAAGAAAACGTGGCTCCTTAAACTAACTGGACGCTCATAAACCTGTAATGTGACCTCATTTTAGATTATTTATGATTCGCCCCTATTCATTTTCAAAAACGTTAGCAGGATTTTTTTTTCCTGGGAAATCTGCCAAAAAAGTTCACATATTTCTTTCAGTAAAAAACATCTTTCACCTTTTAGAAAGAAATTTTTTTCAGCGCAGTATAATTTAGAAACTTAGGAAGACAGAAGGGAATTCTGAACCTTTAACATACTGTTTATTCACCAACAGATATAACCCGCTCCCAATTAAGCACAATAAGTAATGAATATAAATAAAATACTCTGAAAACTGCTTATAGGCAATTTAAAATATACATGACAGCAATTATTTTCTAACAGAAAAATCTCACAAAAGATATTGCTCAATTATCAGTAACTACTTGAAAACCTTTGCTTTAATAAACTTGAAGGTCTAGTTTTCCTTTATTTTTTTTTTTTTTTCTGTACTGGGAACCAAACTCAGGTCCTTGTGCCTGCCACGAAGGTACTTTATCACTGAGCTACACCTTGGACTGAGAGTCTAGAAGTTAAGTCAAACAGAGTTAAGAAGAAATAAATACTATGAGTAGTCTAATAACAGGTAGGGAAATTGAAGCAGAAACACAAACACTGCTTATTAAAAAAAAACAAACATATTTAGTACAGGGTCTCACTATGCATCTCGGACTCGTGGTGATCCTTCTGTTTTCAGCCTCCCCAGCTCTCGAATTACAGGCACACGCCACTCTGCCAAGTCTCTGTGGCCAGCTCAGCACTACTGGGGGTGGGGCTGCTATAGCCTGTGGTACTGGAGACTGAACCACGGACCCGGCACTTGCCTACGCAGGTGCTTAGTCTGCAGACCTATCTCTCCGGCCCCAAAAACTACCTATTAAAAAACTCCCCAACTCAAAATTTCACCACCAAATCCCCCAAGAACTTCAGTGAAGATCTAACAGCATTATAGCTCAAACTCTTTAGTGAAACTAAAAGAGAAGGAGTACTTCCAAAATCATTCCTGGAAATTAACATTACCTTGATACTACAACCAGTTAAGGGAGCAGCTGACAAAGAAAGCTGCACGCCAATACTTTAATAAAAATAGATGCAAAAATCCTCAACAAGATACTGACAAGCAGAATCATGGATGTGTCATGCATCACAGTTGGCTCTAACTCAGAGATGCAAGGATAGTTCAACATAAATAAATCAATAAATGTGACTTATTACAAAGGCAGAAGCAAGAAAAAAATCACAAAATCACATAAACAGATGCAGAAAGTCTTTGACAAAATACAATATCCATAGGCATAGAAGGAACTTATCTCAATATGACAAAAACTATGACACCATGATCAGATTAAATGGGGGAAAAACAAAGTTTTTATTATAAATTGGAAACAAGGCAAGAATGCCTGTTATCATCACCCCTGTTCAAGATCTTACTCAAAATTGTGGTCAGAATAACTAAGCAAGAGAATGAAACAAAAATGATACATATAGGAAAGGAAGAATGCAAAGAACTGTAATTCTCAGTTGATATAGTCCTTTATGTAGAAGATGAAAATATGCTGCCAAACAAACTCCCAGTACCACAATGGTTGTACTAGTCTACACTCCCACCAGCAGTGGAGAAGTGTTCCCTTTTCCCCACAACCTCTCCAACATTTGTTGTTGGTTGATTTCCTTATGATAGCCATTCTTTCTGGAGTGAGATGATATCTCAGTGTTTTTATTTGCATTTCATGAATGGCTAGTGATGTGGAGCATTTTTTCATATATTTATTCGCTTCTTTAATTTCGTCCTCTGAGAAGTGTGTATTCATCTCTGATGGTCGACAATTTCTTTGAATAACTCCCTATGGTTGCAGAATGCGGGACTGTGTTGGATTGTGGTGTCGAGTTCAAGCACCTAAGGTAGTTGAATGTCAACGGAGTGCCCACTTTTGACAGGTATAGACAAAGGAAGGGTTGTAGAAAGAAAAAATCATCCTGTGTGTGTATAGACAGTACAGTTGGGTTAGATAACG
>PVKA01055915.1:0-10114 GCA_004027165.1 Ctenomys sociabilis
ACTGACTGCTCAGTCACTGTCTTCTTCCCTCCACCAGTCTCGCCTTCATCTCCACTCCACAGATGTTGCTCAAGGTCATAATGACCTCAAGGTTGCTGAATCTCCTGGACAGTTCTCAGCTGCCAATGTGTTCGGCCCATCGGCAGCATTTGGCCTGGCGATCGTTCCGCCCTCCAGAAAACTCTGCCTGGGGCCCCATTTCTAGGTTCCACTCTCTACTCACTGCATTCTCTTTCTCGTTGTCTTTTGCTGGGTCTGCTTTTGCCCCAATGCTCAGGCTTTGGTCCTCATCTGTTTCTTACTTATTCCCTTAGAGATCTCATCCAGTCTCATGATTCTGACCAGCATTTTATAATTTTATACTATAGCCCAGATTTCTTTCCTAAACTCCTGGCTTACATAGCCAGTGGCCTACTCAGTATCTCTACATCTCAAACTCAGCATGCCCCAAGCCTTATTCTTGATCTTCCCTACATGTGCCCCCCCCAAACACCTGTTCCCAATTCACTCCGCCTTTCCAGTCATTGGAGCCAGAGTTCTTGGGACCATTCTGGGCTCCCTTCACCTCTCACACCTCATCTCCATTCACAAAGGAAATTCCGTTGTCTTTGTATTGAAAATGTACCCAGAACCTGGCCATTTCCCATCCCCACTCTACTCTGGTACAGTCTACCATCCTCTCTTTCATAATTAACTGCTACATTACACACCTGCATTACCCTCATCTGGAATGCCTACTTCTACCTTTGACCCTGCAACAGTCCCTTCTCAGAGTAGCAGCCAGGGATGCTTTTAAATGGAAGATCCTATGCTTTCTTCATTTGAAATGGTCTCCTCATTTCACCCACAGGACCCACACGACTGCCCACAGGCTGTGCAGTCTGTCCACTCTGACCTCCCCTCCTAGCATGCAGCCTCACTGACTACCCTGCTGTCCCCAGAATATTCCAGACCCATTCCCCACCCTGGAGACAGTTTACTGGCCAATGATTCCCTAAACCCAGAACATTGATCTTTGTGACTTCTGCACAGATAATCCCCCCAACCTTCTTTAAAGTCTTTATTAAAAAGTTCCCTTCTGAACAAGGCTTGTAACATTTTAGAGTTTTCAATGATATAAACACTGCAACTAGGTGCCACAGGTTTTACCACCCAGATTCACTGACCTGTAACTATTGTAACTGTCTAGCTCTTCCTTTCTGGCACACATACATTTTCTTTTTCTATTGTACTTATAACTCTTTATAGCAACACCTAACAATATAACATAGTATACTATGTTTATAGTTGTTCGTTTATTTATCATGCTCATTATTTATCACCTCCCCCACAAGAGTCAGAGTTTCAAAATGGCAGGAATCTTTGTGTATTTTGGTTGCTGATGGATCTCAAGTTGGTGAATAGTGCTGGGTACATGATAGGAACATGGTATTTCTTTCTTCTCTTCTTGGATGAATGAATTGAGCACAAGAGATGAGGAGAAAGTGATGGAAACCCAAATTAATTCTATGGTTTACATACTTTTTCCATATGGAGTATGAAAAGAAAGGACAAGAAAACATACTATAGAACCTCTTATTCCTATTCCCTAACCTACTTGGCTGCTCTGTGAGCCAGAGAAGAGCCTCAATGAGAAGCTCTCAGAATAGGTTCTCATCAGTTGATGCACATTTTTTAAGAATCAAATCTTGCTGGACGATAGCACACAGGACTTTGTGAGACTGAGTAGGTGCAACAACAAAATGTCCAGCCCAGAAATGAAATAAGTTCCTAGTGGCACTAGTTTTTGTAGGAGATACAGTTAGAGAAGCAACAGAGAACTTGTAACCCTAGTTATGATCACAGTTATTTGTGGATAAAGGTGCTGGAAAGGAAGGCCCGAAGACATCTGCCTGCCTGGGAAACTTCTCAAAACGAATGAAAAAGGATCCTTCTCATTTCCACCAGGGCATCAAGTTATGGCTGGAACAGTTTATTTTTCCCAGGCTACTTCAAATCTAAATGTGTTTTTAAGAGCAAACCCAACACAAGATTAGAGAAACAACTGGACAATGTTTTTTACAGTCTGGTAACATAAACATTTCAAATTCTTCCCTCCTTCTTCACAGGCATAAATCTCTAATTCCAGAGAAAGCAAAATATCTACAGAGTTTAAACATGATTTTGAATTATTCACTTTACCTCCATTTCCATGTTATACTTTTTGGCAATAAAAAGGCACCTTTCATCCAGACTGTGGTACCGGGACTCCCTTCCAATTGTAAGACAGCTTGGACTAACCCCAGAACTCCTTCCTTTGAAGATGGAATATACAGCAGCCCTTCCCAGCCATTCCTCTTCTCTTCCTTTGTACCTCCTCTACAGCCTGCACTATCCTTTTCCAAAACAACTCTTATAAACACAGAGCAGAAACCTGGAGCTGTCTCCCCACGATTAGGCTATGAAAATAATTTCAACCAGTCTCAAACATAAAGAGATGGCTGAAATCACTAGTAAAGGAAGAAGCCACAAGGGAGAGGCACATTCACTGGGTGAGAGCAGGAGACAGAATCAGAGCTCCCTAGGGAAGCAGCTCTGTGGGGAACTCTGGGGAAAGGATGGTAGTCATGACAGCAGAGAAAACTCGGGTGGATGGAGCCTTCTACTGACATCACAGTCCTCAGCTTATGAGACCATATCTCTGAACCTTGGTCCGCACTACTCTGAGAGATACAGCAGAGAAGACTCCGCACTCCAAGCCCACACACCAAGCTGGTTCTGGGCATGTCACTCTGTTACTGATCTGAATGCAACTGAAATGGACCCTAAAGAACCATGTTGAAATTCTGCAGATAGAACACAAAGCCAACATTGTATGTTATGGCTTTTACTTTCTAACATCCCTGTAAAGATAAAATGAAAATATATACATAATTTGGGACGGTAAAGATATCATATAAATGTTAGTGGCTATTATCATTCTGGAGCCAGGAAAGGCTTTTACCACCAAACTCTAAATCTGGCAGGTGATACTTCTAACCTTCCTGAAAATAAAACCAGTCATTGCCTGCTGGGCCTGGGGTAAGCAGAGCAGTTGGAGTCTTTGGTCGGAACTGTGGCCTCCTACACAACAGCTGCTTCTTTATTGGATATCTTTTTGTCAAGCAGACATACAGCAAGATGGGCCATAAGCAAGCCTCTGTTTTCACAAGAACAAGTTAGGACTGCGGTAAAATAGCTTTTTATGTTCAAGAAAACAGGTTTAATGTGCCCAAGTCATAATATCTATAGGTATAAAGACTCCAGATATACAGCAAACTTCCATTTTCCCAGTGAGAGGAACATAATTCTACTATTATTTAATTCTAGAAAAAAATTGTTTAAACCAATGTACTTTTATAGTCCTTTTCACTAAAAAGTACAATGTCTTAGCTCAAAATGGTCACATTAGAACTTAAGAAATGGTCTCTCTCTCTCTCTCTCTCTCTCTCTCTCTCTCTCTCTCTCTCACACACACACACACACACACACACACACACAGCCTCAATAAATGTACAGCACACAAATACTCTCTGAAGCCCACACAGGCTGGCTTGGCACTCAGAACAATATGATCTGCAGCGCAGAAGGGGTTAAACCTCTCACTGAAATACAGATCTCAGAGATCTGTTAGCACATAAAACTGAAAAGGTTCAACATTATTTTAGCATCCCAGTTGAATGTCTCTGTATGCTCTCTGTTGTGTTCCCTTTCCCAATTTCTGGAAGAAACAAACACCTCTCATCTGCCAGTCAGATCTGCAAGATTTTCCCGCACAGTGAAACTGTCCTTGAACAATTTCCTAGGACACTGCTCTTGTGAGGTTCTCTGATGTTTTCGTGGGTGTCCTAGGAGCAGTATATGAGTAACCCTCATTTTAAAAAAGAAAAACAAAGTCTGAATACACAATTAATAGCATTTTACCCACAAATAAACAATTTTATTCCAAGCTGCTACCTAACTCCATTTCTACCCAGTTTCTATGGGCTAACTTAAGTGCCTCTGACTATTTTGTGTGGATGTTAAACATACATTTCTGAAAAGTGAATTTCTTTCACTGTGTCTGCTAGACAATGCCCTATGATTAGCTGGATATTTATACATTATTATTTTTTTTTTTCTGAGACAGGGTTTCCCTCAGATTCATGGTCCTCCCCAGTGCTGGAATGACAACCTTATGCTACCACAATCAGCTCCAGAAACCCCTCTGTTCTCAAGTGATTGGCCAGGAAACCTGGCGATAACTGATCAGATCACCTGGCTATACTGAGTTGCGTATTTGAAAGCTATGCAGTGTGAAAATTAAGAGTGGCACACTGTAGCCAGATTCCCAGGCTCCAGGTCAGCTGAGGGGTCTCAGGTTAGTCCCCAAAGCAAGGGAAGCCTTAGGTCATCCCCACTTACAGGATTTTTAAATCTCACAAGAGTATGCCTGGCATACAAAGACTATCCATAATTATGTTATTTTTATTTTCATAAATAATTTTTAAAACAGATGCTAATCAAAACTTTTTGCTAAACTTATGATGTCCCAGTTATGAGCACAGACATTCAAAGAACATTCTTGTGCCATCTATGACACAAATACTGCTGATTTCCTCTTTGGGTTGTAAATGAAGTCTTCTAGTTGAACACAAACTGCTTAGTTTTAGACTTTCAGACAAACATTTGCCTGAGACTTACAGATGTGGAAGGAACAGGGTAATGCTCTAATCTGTCTTGAAAAGCCCGGCTGACATTTATACTTTTATCACCCCTGGGAGGAGCCTGGGCAGCTCCCCAGTGCTCTACTTAAATGCACTCTGTGGTCTGGCCACCGTTCAGGTCACCTGGTCTTCAGCTTCTCTGCTTGACTGACCAGTAACATCCAAGTCACTGCTGAAACATTTCATGTTGGAAGCTCAAAGTGACAGAAAACAAATCCAGTGGTCAATAGGGATGTGGTCGCCACTAGGGCTAGCCTGCTGATGCATGTAGTAAGCACACTTGAGCTCTTAACAATGAGGAAATAAATCTCACTCCTCGTGACACAAATCAACAAGGCCCACTGGAGATGGTCAATTGTTCCAGGGTCCTCAGACTTGGCAACACCAACAAGATGGGCACACCACGCCACTCTATCCCCAGCAGACAGGGCCCTTTGTCCTGGCTCCTTTTCAGTACCTAATGAAGTGTTTCAGAGGATGAAGTGGCCAGCCTGGGAGTCCCTGCGGACAGGATGAGTTCCAAGCTAAACAATGGAGAGAACGGACCTCAAGAATGTCCTATTTTACTAGAGATTTCAAAGAAGAATGTCCCACATTAATATTTTCAAGCTGACAGGACTTAAGGCCAATGAGCAAGTATTACTCTTCTGTATGTGGAGAGATAGACAGCCCCATGGACAGTAGAAAAGCAGTTTTTGAAGGTGCAGACAAAGATTGCACTAAATTCCCCACCTGAGCACGGAGGCTTCCCCTTTTCCAGGACTCTCAGTGCATCGTACTCTGTAGGCTCTGATGCTTGGCACCACTCTTCGTGCATGTGTCTATCTTTGTTAGCTGTATTTTGTGTCCAGGTGACACATTTCCTTCATGCAGGGGAGAAGGGAACTATAAAGCTTACACATTGAGGCAGGACAGATCTTACCACTTTGGAAATCTCACAATGGGGCAGTGACAGGCCTTCCTAAAGGAGACACAATGGTAGTCCTTACCTGCAGCCTTGTGAACACTGCTACAGGATGTGGCATGGAGAACGTGTGAGATAAGTGGTCCTGCATTTACTTGCCTGTGCGATTTATAGTTTGTCTTCCAGAACTTGCCAACTCCCCATAGTCAATGCATTCATGATATGTCATAAATGTATACTGTTTAAAAATATCCACAGCCCAGATGACCATCAACAGATGCATGGATAAAGAAAGTATAGTATTTATGAACTCTCAAGTTTATAAAGGATGAACTTGAGATATTTTTAGGTAAATGGATGCACCTCATGACCATTATTTTAAGTGAAATGAATCAGACACATAAGTTTAAATGTTGCATAGTTTCTCTTGTGTGAGAAACCCAAAGGATAAATATGGAACAGAATGAAGGATACATATTGGAAAATGGGAAGAACTTATTTAAATGGGAAGGGGAAGAAGATAAGAAGAAAAAGAGATTTTAAAAAAAGAGAATGGAAGAAAAAAAATGGAAACAAAGCCTTTGTAAATGAGGAGGGGGTGAAGAGCTCAAGGGTGAGAGAGCAATGAGAAAACAGAATTAAGATATATTATGTACAGGTACAAATTCCCATGGCCAGTGTGATCACTATTTATGACAAACATGTACCAACATATAAAATTAAAAAATGTAAAGTCAGTCAGTAGAGTTCTCCACTAACATAAGCAAAACCTTCAGAGGAGGGCAAACATGGTATTAAAGGGCCTGTGTCACAGCAGAAGCAATCCTGACATCATTGTGCTGTCCTGCAGACACAGCTGAAGTCATGGCTGTTGCTGGGGCTCCTGGGAGCTTCTCTGGTAGGCCCCATCTAGCTCCTCACCTGTCAGCACCACTTCACCAGTACTCCATGACCCGGGCCAGTTGCTTACAATCCCCAAGCCTCAGTTTCCAGTGGGCAATGGTAGTAATATCATCCCTCCTTATTCGGAAAGGGATGGGAAAATCATCCCATATGTGATGGTGCTATACAAATACAGTATTTATTACAAACAATGACAATAAACATGCAGTGACTGAGCAAAGATAGGCCAGGCCAAGCTCCCGGCCTTCTTAGCCAGAGGCCAGTCCTTAGTGCTCCATACTTCCTGAGGCACTGAATCAGGTACCAGGAGAGCCAAAAAGATAAATATTTACCAGCCTACAATCCTAGATTTCAGAACTGTTAATCATTCTATCACCAACCCTGTTCCAGCCAGATAAGATTGTACAACAGCAGAAGCCAGATAAGCGCCCCACTTGTGAACAGAGATTAGTTTTAGATTGAGACTGAACAACAAGCCTGTAGTACAACTTCAAGAAATATTGAGGCATTAAAGTGTGCATATTTTAAATTTGAAAATAATTCATTAATTTCCAGAAGATAGTTTAAGATATCTTTTCAAACTTTGTTTTAAAAGTCTTTCCATTCTTTAAAAAAACCCCACAAAATTTATACACAGACACAGATTGACTTCTAGTGCAATTGAAATATTATTCTTCTCTAAATCACAAATTAGTAGGATAATCTACATGATCCCAGGGGAATCTCTGGTTCTGCCATAAAATATAATAGGGGTGGGCGGGGGGGATGGCTCAGTGGAATAAGTGCTTCCTTGGCTGGCACAAGGGCCTGAGTTCAATCCCCAGTTTCGCACACAAAAAAAAAAAAAAAATAGGGGAAGTGTATCTGCTGCAGACATCTCCTTGCCTGTGCTTCCAGGCCTGTGTAGCAGGAATAGCACGCCAGCCTCTGAGCAAACCTGCAGACCACAGTGAAGCTCAATCAGCATCTCTGGTATGGTATCCTGCATCTGAAGTGTCCCTGCCTCAGGTGCATGGCTGTATGGAAAAATGTGGTCATAGGCATTCTGCTTAGGCAGTGGCTACATGTAGTGGTTGATAAACTGTGTCAATTTGGCCAGTGGTTGATAGATTGTGTCAACTTGGCCAGATGACTTGGCAGTGCAGTTCCAGCTGGTGGGGGTCCCACCCTGGAGCACAACTGGTTCAGCCCCAGAGTGACTCAGCACAAAGAGACCACATAAAGGGGTGAGGAAGTAGTCAATGTTTCACTTCATTGGAGGAACTTCAGTCTTTGCATTGGGCTTGGACATCATCATCTGGCTTGCAGCACAGACTCTTTGGCCTCCAGCTTGGATACTTCGCCTTCAGTCGCAGACTCTTCAGCATCCACCACAAACTCTTCAGTCCTCAATTGCAGACCCATTAGCTGACAAACAGAGCCTTGCATGGAGCACTGCAGTGAGTCCCGGACCTTGAGACTGAATTCTTCAGTCTGGGGTGTGCAGATGCCCTCTGCACACTCCCTCATCTGACTCTGTGGCTGACTATCTTAAGCCAGTCTTGTAATTCCTCACACACTGCATATCTTGTGTTTATATCTGTTCCTTATATTATATCTGTTCCTCTAGGTAAAATCCTGACCAATACACTACACATGCTCAGTGTAACACAGGGTGGCTGTACACCATGGACAAAGGCTAGGAAGAAGCAGAGGACAAGGGATTACAGCAAAATATGGAGTTTAAAGGTTTAAATGGAAGGTTTAAACCATTAAAGATTAGCTACTACTTCTCACAATTACTACTTGAAACTCTATGGCAGGATCTGATGCTTGTGAAAGAAAAGATGGTATAGGAGGATAAGCATGTGACCAGGTACTATGACTCCAGTCTGAAAATAGTGCAGCACCCACAGTGCCATAATGATGTCACCAGCCCAGTGCACAGAGAAAGATCTGAGGTAGGCATTTTCAAGGCTCTATGATATGCACCCTTCCACAGGGACTTGGGCACCAGTATCACCAGCATTGCTGGAAACCACAAGCTTCCAGCAGGATGTATAAAGCCTTGGGCATGTGAGGAGGGAAAAACCCACAGTGCTCTTCACCTTTCAACAGTTACCACTCCACACCTTCCTCCTTCTGCCCCTAAGACAACTATGTACTCCTTTACCACCCCACAGAGGGAATGTGAATGATAAAATAAAGTGGGTCAGCAAAACCATTAACAAAGATTTTGGATGATGTCCTATGAAGAAACAGCTGAAATCAAGTTTCAGAAATTTATTACTACTACCTCTAACAATATAAAATGTATATCCACAGAGTTCTAGTACTAGATAGCATCATTATTTGTTACTGCTTTATTTTTAAAAGTCCAAATACAGGATAGTGATTGAATAAGCTATAGTAAGTTCATATATTAAACAACTATGCAATTTAGAAAATAATAATGAGGAAGCTCTATGAATTGATAGGGAATCAGTCCCAGGGCATATTGTTATAGGAAACAATATAGTTGAAGTGAAAACAGTGTATTTTTGGTGTATGCAAGATGAGTATACCTTTAGGTGATGCCCAATTCCAAAGTGGTAGAAACTTCAGAATAATGAAATCATGTGGCCAACAATATCAACTGCTAACAAGCATTTGGAAGCTGTAAATACCACGTTAGGGAACTGTGACAAATACAGAGTTAAGCACAGTTCTGCTTTGTGCTTGGGCACATTTAGTTCTAGGTGGTAACATTTATACAAGTGCTCAACTAGAGACAGCTCTAATTTCCATCAGCAGAAGAGATGATACACCACTGAACAGATAAAGGGAAAAATTATGGACACATACCATAATATAGATGAATCTCAAAAGAACTGATAAGTGACAAGAGTCCTGACCAGGCGTAGTGGTGTACAGTTATAAACCTACCACTCTGGGTGTCGAGGCAGGAAAACAGCAAGTTTGAGCTCAGCCAGGGCAACTCAATGACTAAGTGATATCCTATCTCAAAATAAAATTTAAAAAATTCTAAGGATGTACCTCAGTGGGAAGGCTCCCCCCAAGACCAGAAAAGCAAAAGGAAGAGAAGAGAAGAGAAGAGAAATGCAAAAGACCCTGGCATACACAAAAAAAACATGTGCTGTGTGATTTATTTACAAATTTTAAAAAATCTTTGGCTAAAACTAGTATAAAATCTGAGGCAGGCATCCACAGGGTGTGTGGTGGAGACTCCTGTTCTGTGTCTTGACTGAGGCAGCGATGATGGAAACCACTATCAGCCTCACCCAGCTGTGCCTGGAGACCTGTGCACTCTCCCATGTGAGACTTTCACCTCTCACATGAGAACTTGGGAAGCAGTGAGATGCCCCAAGGTGTGTCAAGGAGACCATTATCTCCTGGACACCATGTAACACAGAAGTTAGTTCTCCTATGTTTGTTTATCAGCCAGCAACTGAGACTGGATATGGTCTATAATTCCAGTCTTGAAAGGATATGGACAGGCAGATCCCTGCAAGTCCAGTCTAGTAGTGAATCCTGAATGTCCTGCAGACCCTTCCCTAAAGTACAAATGAAAGAAGAAGAAGAAGAGGAAGAAGAAGAAGAAGAA
>PVKA01055916.1:0-10114 GCA_004027165.1 Ctenomys sociabilis
TCTCTCTCCCCCCCTTTCTCTCTGTCAAATCAGATTCCCCTACACCCCAACCTGCAGACCCTATACCCAACCATGCAGGGCTGCCACTGGAGCTGTTGCCTCCCACTGCAGACGCTGCTGACTGCTGTCACTACAGGCCCCTACACCCAGTGCCTCTGCCATTGGTGCTACTGGCCACTATCAGAGCCTAAAGCTGCAGTGCTGCTTTACCTTCTGACCTCTCAACTTTCAGCCTAAAGTGATACCCCATTCTCTCTTTGTGCCAGCTCCCCTTGCCTTTCCTCACCACCCCCTTCCAGTTACAAAAAACAACTAGTAACACATCCCCCAAAAATGTGTATGTCCCTTCCTCTGCTATGGAGCTGATGGCAGGATAACAGCCCATCTATCCTTCCCCTTCCAGTTGAGCCTGCTGCTTACACTCACTCCCCCTGCCTCTCAGCCACTTAGGCAGACAGTCTCTTGTTACAGCCACAATAGAGACCCTATATCACAGCTTCCCACCCTCCCTTTACAGCCTTGTTCCCATCCTGCAAGTCCACGTCTTGTGAGTTGTCAGTGCTCCTCTATTTTGATGTGCCTAATCCTCATACTCTGCTCAGTTTGCTTGCTTCTACTCAAACTCAGTAAATAAGAATGTTTTACATTTTTTCAAATTATTCTTATGAGAGATCTCTGATAATTGACATACAAAAGTTCTGACTAGTCTCTTATAATTACAAACTTAAACAGGTCATTCTAACTTAACCTGGCCAGAAATATATTTGAGTGCACTCTGATTTTGTACTTAAAAGCATGCTTTCTCCTAAGTTATCAGCTGTTCTAAATAATATCAAAATTAATTAAACTGGTACAAGATTGTTGGACAGGACTCTTGATTTGTGGCCAGAGGGTGGCCAACATTTGTTCATCAGTGGAGAGTCTCCAATAATCTCCTTAGAAAACACCCCTAATAATATGGTAAAAGCAAAAACATTAAAGTAAGATTTTTTTCATAAAAGTTCCTACATTAAGTATATTCATGCCTTTCTCTTATGCTCCAGATATTTATAATAAGAGGTTCATGTCAAGCCAACATGAGGTCATAAATTAAATGTTAATTTTCTCATCATCTATTATGACTGTTAAGCAACACTACTACATATGACTATTGATGTCAAATGTTCTTTGTACAAGTTTAACTACTGACTATTAACAATATACAAGAATTTAAATGTTAAAATGTGTATGGTTGATAAATAACTGTTTTTCAGTCCCACATTATATTTCAAGGTGTTTGATAGTCAAGTATATGGCTCTTCTGAAAAAACAACTGTTATTAATTCCTATTTTATATCCAAAGATGCTCATAGATTCATACCAAGCTAAACAGACAAATCTGGGCCCTCAAACCTCACAAGGAAACTTACTAACTTTTCATGTCTTCAATAATAGAGACAAAATTAACTATACACACACAAGTGCCAACTTTTGTCTGTGACACTCGGGACTCCCATCAAAGTAAGACAAGGTAATGCTGAGCCTAAACAATGTTGCCCTACCTGAGCTCTTTCTGCAAGTGCGGCAAAGAAGGACATGGGGCACAAGCCTACTCCAACTTGCAGACCATCTATAAGCTTGAGGTTCACTGAAAATGTGACTGCCCTGTCCGCTAGAGAGCAGGTAAGTCATCCAATTCCTTGTCCTCCTAGAAAAACTTGCTACAGCCAGATCCATCAATATTTGACATGCTTGATCTTGCCGCTGAAGGAAAACAACAGAGCTTGAGATCCATGGCTCACATCAAGGTATCTTTGTGAGAATCCCAAGTCTTGCTGGACATCTCAGGTAAAAAAAAAAAAAAAAAAAAAACACTTTTTTTCTTGTTGACATGGACACCACCTAGTGTTTTTGCTGAGTTGCTGCATTACATCTACAGACTCCTTAGTGGGTGTTGATGGCCAACCCTACAGGGCACCTTCAGACAGGCCCATTCTCTGCTAACTCCACTGTTCTTCATTCATAATTTCCTTATAAATTCAACCTACTCCACATCTCTTAAGGGGAAAGATCTCATTCAGAAGTTCTATGTCCCTCTCCCCTGTCTCCCCACAATGCTCATCCTATAAACATAACTTCAATATACAGCCAGCTTTTCCGTCTACTTCCCTTGTCAACCAAATACTCTGAGACACATCCAGTCCCACTTGCACAATACAAGCTATTCCTACACTGATGTGCCTCAGAGATCCCACAGCCTTTCCATACATTTCCTAATACCCAATAGTCCTCCAAAATCAGAGGGGACTCAAGCCCATCATTTGCCACCTCCCTAATTGTCCCCTTCAACATGGTCATGCTAAAATGACACATTCAGATCACAGACTCCCTTCTTATTTCTACCCAGACCACCAACCTCACAAAGTGTTGGTTGTGCATGTTCATTTCAAGGCCTGATCTCATGGCCATCTGGCCATACCCAACAACACACATACCTGTCTTTTTCCCAAAAAGCCTTTAGCTATTGATTCCTCCCTTTTACAATTTCTCTCTTCTCACAATCTCACATGTTCAATAAACCTCCAAACAAGCCATACAAAATGGACACACAGATGTTTCTGTGTGGCACCTGGATACATAAAACACTGTCTTCCTTTGGCTTATAACCTATCAGTCACAAATGCATCATGGTTATCTCAGCTAATCCTCAAAAGCTGGCCTCCCACTAGTCTAAACCCTTGAATTAGCAAGACTGTTTCAGTTTCTCTAGCTGAGGTCCTTTCTTATTCTTCTTTATCATCTAACTCTGTCTAGTACACCTACCTATTCCTTTTATTGCTAAAGTTCTTTTCCCATGACAAGAGGCAAGAGATTACTCACTGAACTAAGTTGAAATCCTCACATCCTCTTTAGGGAGAACTCCTTGGACCCTGTTCAGAAACATGATGGAAATTGGTATAGTACTTTGATTTTCTATCAATCAGCATAATAAAATACCTGAGCTAATTAATTTAAGAATAAGAAAGTTTATTTTCATTCATGGATTGGGAGATTTTAGTTCCTAGTCATTGACACATTGCCCTTGGGCCTATGGTAAGACAATACAACACGGAGGCACTACTTAACAAGAAAGCTACTGGCTTCATGGTGGCTCAAAAACAAAAGAGAGAACAAGGTGTTAATTCTCAGCCTCCCCTTCCTGGTCATACCCACAGTTACTACTTCCTCCCACAAGACTATTCTTACATTTTCTACTGCCTTCCAGTTGTGACAAGGATGAGGGACAAAGCCTTGAACAGCGAGGCTTTTCAGGGACACTCATCCAAACCATGAAGGACCATTTAAAGTAGTGACTCTCAAATGTAACTGAAAATCAGCATCACCTGGGGAGTTATTAGAAATCTCAGTGTCTGGATTGTAACCCAGGAAAATTGTAACAGAATTGACTCAGTTGCAACCAAGAATTAGCATTTTTCTAAGCTTCCTTGGGAACCCAATGTGTAGCCAAGTTTAAGAATTGATGTTCTACAGAAGCACTTGTGAAATTTTCAATTATGTAGAACTTCCCTGAGGATTATGTTAAACTACAGATTTTGCTTCAGTAAGCATGGGATGCACCTGAGATTTTGCATGTCTAACAGCCTCCCAAGATAACATTGAAGCTTCCAAGGTACCTCCGGGGTAAGAAAAGCAGACTGGCAATATTGTGGTGCATGGAATGCAAAAGCATCCTGCTACAAAGCCCTGCTCACTTATGTTTGCCCAAAGTCTTAGCAAGCACCAGATAACATCAGGAGAATATCTGTTATTCAGTCCCCATTGATACTACTAATATCCTGTCTCTGGTGAGGAGTTACAGAAGCTTTGTAAGGAATGAAAGAAGCTCCAGAAACTAATCTGAAATTCTAATTTCTTTTATGTAGCATCACGACATGAAATGCTCCAGGGCTTTCTAGCTGTGCTCCTCTGGATAGACTTGGATTTGAGGAAACCTCAGAAATCCTATGTTTATCCTTGTAGAATGCAATCAGGTTTTGGGGGAAGGATATTTTTGGGCTCTAAAAACAATACCCTGTAGTATGATGCTTTGATTCACTGAATACTTCATACCAAAGAAGCTGCCTCAAAACCCAGGTTTTCTGACTTCCATTTACCCTCCCCACCTGTTGCCCCTCTGGCACACCTATAGCACAGGAAGGGGCTCTCCTTGAAGTTGCCCTATCTTTCTAAAGGCCAGACCTACCAGAAGATTAACTCAAAAGGCTAGAGCTGCCACCACACCCAAAGCCTAAGTAAACTTTGATTTAGGCTAATTTCTGTTCTTTGAGCATAATCATCTTCATGACTGTCCTGTGCTTGAATGTTAATGAAAATATATGCTTTGTTTCCCTTTTTCCCTCTATTGTCAGTTTGTTTTACTATCTAAAATAAAGGTGCCAGGAAACTTGGTATCCAGTGAGGGCTTGTTTCTTAAAGATAACATATTATCACTATGTCCTCACACCCAGTAAGGGTGGAAACAGCTCCCTCATACTTCCTCTTTAAAGTCACTCATACCCTTCCAAAGACCTTATCTCTTCATACTATAACATTGACAATTAAGTCACAACATATGAATTTAAGGGGCAGCATTCAGACCACAGCAAACTGAATTGAATTATTTTACCACTGGATGCACATTGCTGTCTGATCCTAGTTCCACAGGCAACAGAAACATTGAACTTAAAAGCATTGTATGTATTTTTATGTTAATTCCACGGCCTATGCTTATTCTCTTGAGATTTTTGAGGGTAAGATGGAAAAACTGCGTTTCAAACCAAGTACTTTAACTCTTTAGAGTCTGTCCTGTAAAAAATAATTAAAATGAAGACCAAGCCTGAAGAAACACTGAGCTTACAAAGCCAATGGGACCTCATAAGTGACTTTAATCTTGCTGATTTCCGAGCTTAGGTGAAATTTAACCTGGACTGTTTCATGTAAATGTCTATATTAAGGAAAATGAAACATAAAGATAAATAATCAGAAGCTACAACTAGCTCACATAACTTAGGGACTCTTTAGCAAGACACACAAATAAGACGACTCCGTAACTGGAACCAATGAAATTCTCTATTCCTATTTTTATTTTCCAAAGCTCTTTCCTTATGTTCTGATAGAGCCCTGGAACACTTCTACTTTGGATCTACTCAACTCATCAATCACTATTTGCTCAAAGTAAAGCCTTTAACATTTTATTGTGCATCACCTTACTTTTAATGGATTTTAACCTTTATATTTATGGCTCGTGAAAAGCACCCCCTCCTCTGAGACAGAGCCTCATTGTATAACCCATGCTAGCCTCACTTGCAGTTCTGCTATCTCATTATGATACTGTGTGATAAAGGAAGTTGCCTAGCTTCTCCCCTTATTTAGAGAGGTAGACAATTCTAGGCATGTTTGATATGAAGACTTCTCTCTGATCATTAGTAAGGGACACCTTAATATTTGACTTTGATGGTTAGAGGAATAGGTGAGTTAATTTGTCATGAAATATTTGATATTTGTTGCTTTAAAAATGCTCCCAGTTGTAGGCCTGATTTATTTCACTTAAGAGTATGTTTTCTAGTTCCATCCATTTACTAACAAATGACTCAAAGGTATCCTGTTTCATAGCTGAATAATTCTCCATTGTGCAAAATACCACAGCTTCCTTATCCATCCTTCAGTTGATGGGCATCTGGGTTGTTTCCAGGATTTAGCTATAACAAATTGCACTGCTATAAGCATGGGTGGACATATATCACTGTGGTATGAGGTTTTCAGTTCTTCTGGAAAAGTACCCAGGAGGTAATAGCTGACTTGAATGGGATCTCCAATCCTTAGCTTTTTTAGGAATCTCCACAATGATTTCCATAGTTGTTGTAGCAGTCTGTACTCCCATCAAAAGAGCAGAAGAGTTCTTTTTTCTCCACAGCCCCTCTAGCATTTGTCATTGGCTGACTTCTTGATGTTAGCCACTCTTTCTGGGCTGAGATGGAATCTCAGTGTTGTTTTAATTAGCATTTCTTAAATGACCAAAATCAGACCCACATGAGCAAATATCGTATTGCCTCCTTAGTGTGAGAACCTAAAAGAGAAAAATGGAATCTGAAGGGTACAATAGACAGTGGTAAAAGGCAATAACTTATTCAAAAGGAAAGAGTTACTGAGTTGAGAAGGACAAGAGAGAGAGTAAGGGAAAGAGATTTATCTATGTATGTAAGCAGGATGGTCTGGACAACAGTACTGTGCATTTCTGCTGGTCTATGGAAAGAAGCAATTGATGTTTTAAATCATTTCATCTCCTTCTTTCAATTGTTTGTGTCTTTTGTTTTACTAATTACTTGTACGTTTTCTTTTCTTCCAATTTTACATACATATATCTAGTAATATGATAACTGGTTGGAGGAAAACATTATGTATTACAACAAATACTGTGAAATTCATATTACTTCAGTGAAAATCTATATCATTTGTAATTTTTTGCTTTAATTCTAATTTGTATTCTCTTTAAAAAAATAAAAATTTCTCTCACTTAAAAATATTCTTTCTTACCATATTATGGCTGGGGTTGAACCAGGGCCTTATACATGCTAAGAAAGAACTTTAGAGTTGGGCTACATGCCAATCCTAAATCAATAATCTTAATATTCTATTATCTGTTCATTTTATATTTCATGAGTGCTGTTGTCAGAATATGTTTGAGTCATTACATTTTCTTCTAATGGTTAAAAAACTTATCTGTTCTTAGATTAGTGATATAAATTCACATTTTTTCTTGCTCATAATTCAGTCACTTAATGGATTCCCCATGTCCAATTAGAGATTAGCACAAATACAATTATAGTGTGTGTGTGTGTATATATATATATATATAACCTCCAAGTGGAAATATAAATTATGTTGCTAACATACAGTTTCATGTGGAGATAAGTAGATCCTATCAAATTCTACACTTTTCAATGAGTATATTTTTGTCATGCTCAATATGTATGAGGATATAGTATTTGGATTCATCCCACAATTGTCCTCTAACGGGAATGAGAAATAAGAATTCTGGCGCTTTAGAGCTACAGAAGTTAAGTTAGAAAAAGTTACTAAAGCAGTTCAGATGTTAGCCTTACAGGTCTTCACATGGGATGTAGTGAACCTTTGATTTTCAAAGATGTTTTGTGATGAAAGGATCCTGCACTGCTGTAAGACTAATGATGTCTATCAAAGCACCAAACATTTACATTTTGTAAAATATCTAGGAGGGCAACTAAGGTCATAAATGCTAAAGAAGGAGTTCTAGAATCCATATGCTTCCTCCAGCCAAATTTTAAATGATGCCTTTGAGGAATTAAAAATAGGAGCTGTTGTCCTCTGTCCCAAGTGTCTTCTGAAGTACACAGAAATCTTGCAGACAAGATCAGAAGTAAACTTTGTTAGAGTTCTTCATCTTTAGAGATTTTTGTCGGAAATTGCCTAAGATAACATTTTAAGATATAGTCTTGCAAGTTTTTAACCCAATGAGATGCAAAGTAATCATAAATGTATAACATATGGAGATTTCAATTATATTTTCATTTCTGTGACTATCGTTTTGCAATTTGTTATGTAGCCATAGGAGACATAGTTAAATACTAAATCAAGCCCTCTAGAAGACTAATGTTGTTCTCAGATAAGAACCTTCCTCTTCTGATAGAGCTACAAAAAAGCAAAAATTGAAAGAATGCTTGCAAAGATGAAGAATAGTGGAAGGTGCCTTAAAATTGATTATTATAAGTCAGAAATATAATGATTTTTCTTTCAGATTGTTAGAGTACAGTTGTGCAATATTTTAGATGAAATAAATCACTTTGGTTTAATTAAAGCTCTGATTTCCAGAACTTTAACAAGACAGAGATCATCTGCACTTAAAGAATCAGGATTAAGGAAGGTAACATTAATGCTGCTTTAAACAGATACTAATAACTAATGTCATTGTTCCTACATGATAATTTCAAGTATTGTCTCTTAATTTAATATTATACATAAGTTAAACTCGGTTTCATAAGAAAATGTAATTCAACTTGTCTTTTACTTAAAATGATAAGATGGACTGATCAGCAGAGATTTCCAAGTAATAAAATTGTTGCTAAATGAAATTAATACAAGGGATGAAAAGGAGAGGGAAAATGTTGATAATAGAACTGCACAGGAATTCAAATGATAGTTATATTTAAACATTAAATAGATTCTCATGAATTATTTTATTTTTAAATTTTTTTTATTGTATATGTTTGTACTACTTGAAGTTTATATTCATCTCAGAGAGTAGGTGCATGTACCCAACATATTTTGATTTTTTGTATTTTCCTTCCCTTCCCCACCTACCTCCCTGACTCTGTTCCTATATCCCTTCTACCCATCTGCATTATTATTGCTATTATTAATGTTTAAATTCATGTCTATGATGTATAATGTTTTTATCCATTATGGCTACTTGGTACATGCTCATGACACATCTTACAACTTTGTATGACTACTTCCCCTTTCCCCCATCCCTCATTTCTGTCTCTTGGACTCCTTCCCATTCACAAAAGATCTATCTCCCTGTTTCCCTTCATCAGTATATTACTCTGCTACTTATTTCTACTTTGCATTACTCAAATGAGAGAAATCATATGGCACTTAAGCTTATGTGTCTAAATTATTTGCTTAACATGCACATTTGCAATATATAATGGTTACATTTATCATAGGGATTTGATAAATGTACATAGTATAAATTAGTTCTTTCTGTCATACCTCCCCCTTCCTTCTTTCATCCCTTGGCCCCCTTTCTTTTCGTAAAAGCCCTATCTCCCTGTTTGCCATTATCTATCTTCAATTTTGCTCTTTAATTTGTTTATATTTTGTCTTTCTCATTTAAGAGAAATCACGATATTAATCTTGTGTGTCTGATTTGTTTCATTTAATTATGGTCTCAAAATACATCCATTTTCCTACACATGATTCAAGTCTAATGAATTACTTTAATCTTTTTCAGTTTTTATATGTAGCCAGTCACTATGGACTATTAAAAAGTGAGACTATAAAGTACATACAGATGAAATATTTACACTAGTGTTTCCAGCTGCTGGTGATGATAAACTAGATGAATAGATCAATATAGCTATTGAATAAATGGATTTTGCAAGTTAATAATAAAATAATAGATAGTGTAAGGGGAAAACAGGACAACCACCTGAACTGACACCAGCACATTGAGGAAATTCAAATAGTATTACATGAAAATATCTTATTAGCAATTAGTCTTATTAGTAATTAATTAAATGAAAATTGGGGGGGGCAGGGCTTTAGGGGACCAGGAAGATAGCTCAGTAGAATAAGAGCTTGCCTGGCAAGTGAAGGGCCTGAGTTCAATCCCCAGTTCTGCAAAAAAATATAAATAAATAAATTTAGGGCCTGCCAGATACCTCAGTGGACTTAAGCACCTGTGTAGGCAGAGGCACAGACCAGGGTTTGAATTTGGCATGCAGTGCCTGCCCCACTGCTGGGGTGTGCTGAGACTGAGTGTGGTGGTATACGTCTGTAATTCCCATGCTTAGGAGGCTGAAAACAGTAGGATCACTACAAGTCTGATCTGTGTAGTGAGAAACTGTAGACTGGGTACCAAAAATATTTTTTAAGAAATGAAAACTAAAATCACAATGGGTTGTGGCAAAATACACGTGACCACAACAGTGTGGCTAAAATAAAATATCTGGACTGGGTTGTAGGCTGTTATCCCCAGCACCTCCTTCAACCAAGCAATAACTCATATGATAACATACATGCATCATAATGGCGATTTTTAAATATACATATTAGCAAGCATGTGCATCAATGTATGTTCTCATGCACTTTTGATGGGAATATGCATTGTAAAATGACTCTTAAATAATGCCTAACAGTCTTCGCTGACCTTGAAAGGCTAGGGCCAAAATGTTGGCGGGCCGTGTGGCTCTTCTATTTCTCCAACTCTGACTTGTGATCTTAGGTTGTTAACCATCCAGAAGAAAAGCTGATTAGTATCCTGCAGCTTATGCCGTTCACTTTGCCTTATCTGACTCAATTGATTTTACTTGTTGTACATTTCCTTTTGTATTTC
>PVKA01055917.1:0-10114 GCA_004027165.1 Ctenomys sociabilis
ATGAAATAATACATTGCAAACTGTTTTCATAACGTTTTGGTATTGTACAAGGTGCATACATGATATTATATTTACAGGTTTTTATGTAGCTGAATTATATCAAAGATTCAATAATTATTTACCTAGTGGATGACCATAGCACTAAAAGCCGACATATTATCCTGTCCAACCACCATTAGTGCAGATCTTGCCTCTCATAGAATTATGTAGAAGCACAGTGTTATCTATCCCAACTGCACTGTCTATACACACACATGATGATTTTTTCTTTCTACAACCCTTCCTTTGTCTACACCTGTCAAAAGTGGGCACTCCGTTGACATTCAACCACCTTAGGTGCTTGAACTCGACACCACAATCCAACACAGTCCAGCATTCTGCAACCATAGGGAGTTAAGAATGATAAACTTGAAGCATTTTTATTGAAGTGGATGACACTTGAACATATACTCATAAATGAAATAAACCAGGCACACATGTGCAAATGTCGTATAGTCTCCCTAGTATAAGAAGTCAAAAGAAGAAATACAAATAGAAATGTACAACAACAACTAAAAAGAATTTAGTCAGATAGTTAGGGCAAACTGAACTGCATATGTTGCAGGGTGCTAGTCAGCTTATCTTCTGGATGGTTAACAACCTAAGTTCACAGATCAAAAATTGGAGAAATAGAAGGGCCACAAGGTCAGCCAACATTTTGGCCATAGCCTTTCAAGATCAGACATAGAAGAGTCAGGACATAGAAGAACTTGTACCATAACATCGTGGAACTCAGTTGTGCCCCAAATTTTCTGATCAAGGAGATTATGGAGTCACAGAGGAAAGCGACTGATGATCTATAGTGTGCCTAAGGAGAGTCACACGGAGAAAAAACTTTCTCTCAGGCTCCCACAGAGAGCAAACTGGTCAAGCAATGGCCGTGACTCATCCATGTGGCTGACACAGACAAAGGATCTACAGAGTGAGGTACAGGATTACAAAATAAACCCTGAGGGGACTTGACTAACCTTATGAGATAAAAAAGCTACATTCTTTGTTGTATAGATCTTGTCTTAACCATCCATCATAAAAGTATAAAAATGAGGTATATAAAACAAGGCCATAATAATAAGTTGAGCTGTAGAAGGCTATAGTCAACAACTTCTTCAGATAACTCACTGTTATTGTGGAATGCTGGACTGTGTTGAATTGCGTTGCCGAGTTCAGGCACATATAATGGTTGAATTACAATGGAGTGCCCATCTTTGACAGGTCTAAACCAAAAAAAAAAAAGGGGATACAAAGGAAGAACCGTAATGTGTTTGTAGTATCAGTACAGTCTGCATAATTCTATGAGAAGCAAGATTTGCACTAATAGTGTTTGGACAGAATATTATGCCAGCTTCTTGTACTAAGGACAACCACTAGGAAGATAACAAGGTAGAAAGTATTAATTATTGAAACTGTATCATAATTCAGCTTTAAAAATATAAGTACACAGCTACATTCTCTTAATTCATTGATTAGAAATATCTGCTGTAATAGTGTTTGTAAATAGAATATCATGGATGTACCTGCTATGACAATAAACCACTATGAAAACAATATATAATGTATTACTCATTGAATCTGTCTTGCTAATTTGATTTGAAAGTGTCTCATTGCTATTTGTTCTTCAACAAAAAAAATGAAGTAAAAAAATTAAATTATTTGTTACAGGGTCTTGCTATGCAGTTCAGACTTGTAGTGATCCTCTTGTCTCACCCTCCCCAGCATTAGTTTTACAGGTGTGTGCCATCATACCTGGCTTCAGGGCCAGCATGGCACACAGTACTGGGGATTGAACTTGGGTCCTCACACTTGCCTGGCAGGCACCTAGACTGCTGAACTATCTCCCCAGCCCTCTTGATACTATTTCTAGTACAACTGGAGTTCTGTTCAGTAAGTCCTTGCCTGGGCCTATGTCTTCAAGAGTTTTATCTATTTTGTCTTCTAGCCGATTAAGTGCTTTTGTTTCAACATATGTATCTTTGATCCATTTTGATATTAGTTCATTATGTGGTGAGAAATGTGGATTTAGCTTCAGTCTTCTTCCTATGATAGCCAGTTTTTCCTACAACATTTACTGAGATCATTTTCCCCTACTGTATGTTTTTGTCTCCTTGTCAAGGGATAGATAGCTGGACATGCCTGACATTATCGCTGCACCCTTTATTCTATTGTTTTTGTGCAAGTATCATGCTTGCATACTGTAGCATTGTAATATAACTTTAAGTGTGGAATTGTGATGGCTCCTGCTTTGTTCTTATTGCCTGCAATTGCTTCTGTTCTTCTGGGTCTTTTCTACCTCAGTTAGATTTTCTCTGGTTTTGTGAGGAATGTTATTGGCATTTTTATTGAGATTGTGTTAAATCTGTAGATCAGTTTGTCTGTATGGTCATTTGGACAATATTGTTTCTGTCTATCCAGAACAGTAGATATGTTTCCATTTTCTGATGTCCTCTTTAATCAATCTTCTTTTCAGAGCATTGCAGTTTTCATTGTAGATATTTTTTTTACTTTGTTAGATTAATTACTAAGAATTTGCTTTTTTTTTTTTTTTGGATGCTATTGTGAATGATAATGCTTTTCTAATGTCTTTCTCAGTGAATTAATTATTGGCATAGAGGAATACTATTGATTGCTGTGTGTTGATTTTGTACTCTGCTGTTACCAAATTTGACTAGTCTAGAAGATTTTTGTATCTATATATCTCTATCTATCTATCTATCTATCTATCTATCTATCTATCTATCTATCTATCTATCTATCTATCATCTATCTCAGAGTAATCAGGCAGGAGAAAAAAATAAGAGATATATTATTTTTATGTTTTTCTGTTGCCTGATTGCTGATTGTTTTAATATTTTGAGCACTTTATTGACTAAGAGTGGTGATAATGGACATCTTTGTCTTGCTCTTGATGTTATTTAATTATTTTCAATTTAAAAAAGAATAAAATAATAAAAATATTAGAAACAATACAGAATTTTACTAAATAAAATGAGAATTCAATAATAGTTGTTATATTACATATTGCTGTCTTCAGATTAATTGTTCAGATTACCTGATTTAAGCATACAATATTGGTTAAAAAATTAAAAAAAAGAAAAACATTAAGCATTAACTTTGCTTTCAATAGACCAGCGGAAATCAGCACTACAATTATTTAAGCAATCCTATGTACATACATATATATTTCTTTTTCCCTTCTTTTCTCCTTTCCCTCATCTCAGTTGAATAGTTTCTTTCCCATTTATAGTATCTATTATAAATTTCAGATTTTATTTACTCTTTTAGGTTCTTACATGTGGGAGATAATATGATGTTTACACATAGGTATAATTTATTTCACTTGTGAGTATGGTCACTAGTTTCATCCATTTACCTATAAAAGCCTCAAGTTTTTCTTTATAAATGAATATTACTCCATTGTGTTAAAATACCACTGTAGGGAGCCACTGAAGCTGAAAAAGCAGTCAAAGGTGTACAGGCAAGTCTAGGCTTCAGTGCCTAAAGCAAACAAGCTAGCTCAGTCCTGAGACAAGCATCCTGACTGGTTAATGTCAGCTGCTAGTCACTAGGCAACCTTGTGTCACTTGTTACTAACTTTGCAAAAGGTATAAATAAACGTAGGCTTCATTGTGCTGGCATGTGAGTCGTGCCCATCAGGCAGATTGGCAACCACCTAGCCCAGCTTTTGTCTTCTTATCTATCTTTCTCATTTTTGCTGCTGTATTTCCCTGGATAGAAGTGTTCACAGTAAGACTAACTGATCCCTACATACCACATCTTTTTTTATCCATTCCTAGATTGATGAGAATTTGAGTTGTTTTTAAGATTTATCTATGAAAAATCAGTATACTGGTGTTTGGTACATGATCATATATTTTAAATTATTATCTCTTTGTGTTGAATTGTTCCCTTAGACAATGTATTGCATTTTTGTTTTTTTTTGGCTCTTCTGATCACTTTTGTCCTGAAGTTCAATTTGTTTGTAAATATGATAGCTGTTCCTACTCATCTTGGGGTTCCTGTTGCATGGAATATTTCTTTCTATCTTTTGATTTTTAATCTGTGAATTTATTCTTGGACTAACTGTGTTTCTCACGTAGAACATGCCATTAGGTTTTTTATTTTGGTCCAATGTGTCAATTTAGGTCTTTTGACTAGAAATTGAGGCCATTTGAGAGTTATTAATGAAAGACACTGAGTTATTCCTTTCATGTGTTATTTTTCTTTTGTTGAGTTCCTTTTATTCTCTTCTGTTTAACTGTTCACCCTGCCTGATGTATTTATTCTATTAGACTTTTTGGCATTGTCCATTTTGTCCATTTTGAGAATATCCTGCTCGTAGGGTTTTGAATTGCTGGTATGGTGGTCATAAATTTCTTTCCAATTCTTTTTATTGTATGTGCTGCTAAAATGAGCATATGAATTTCTTAAGGTGCTCATTGTCATGGAAAAACCTATTTCTCTATCTGTGTTGATAGTCTTGCAGGCTATATCAGTCTGGATGGGAAACTGTTTTCTTTTAGGGCTTGAAATATATCCAAATTTTCTAGTCTTTGAAGTTTGTATTGATAAGTCTGCTATAATTCTAAAAGGTTTACATTTATAAGTAATTCATTGCTTTTCTATTATAGCTTTTAAGATTATGTTAAACTTATTTTTTATCTTATGAAAAAATAAAATAATTTCATAATAAGAGAATAACTATAGCTAACTCATTGTGTATCATTATCTTTAAGATAAGTACTTATAGTACAAGACATAGACAAAAAGATTTCTCCTATGAAGAAGAAATAAACTTGTAATAGCACAAGACTTCCTTTTCAGTAAATTAAGAAAAACTAGTAGTACCAATGAAACAAACTAACACATAGTTTTCCTCCTAAAAGAGTTAAAATGATCATATTACAGGGATACATGCACACCCATGTTTGTAGCAGCACAACATAAGATAGATCTTGACAATAGTACATATGTCCATGAATAGATAAGGAAAATGTATTTATATACGATGAAGTACTATTGTCCCACAAAGAAAGATAAACTTGGAGTATTTGTAGGTAACTGTGTTGGGCTTATAGGCCTTTTACTATGATGTATCATGGAGAGGTTCTTTTATGATTATGGCTATTAGGGGTTCTATTTGTCTCACTTATTTGTATATTTAATGTTTTACCTACATTTGAAGAATTCACTGTTACTATTTCTGTAAAAAGGTTTTTATGCCACTTGTGCTGTCTTCTGATTTTTCACTGACTCCAATTAATAATCTTAGATTAGTCTCCTTTGTAACAGTTAGCAGCTGTTGGATCCATTATTCATGGCTTTTGTTGTTGTTTTTAAAGTACTATATCTTGGAATAAGTGGTATTTTTTGTGGAAGGATACATCTTCCTTCAAGGAAGGATTAAGTGAGACTGAGTGATTCAGGAGTGCTGTTCAAGGGCATCAGTGCCTCTACCAAATTCTGGCCTGGGCCCAGTCATTACCATTTGTATGCTTTGGACTGTGTGTAGATAGTGCTTAAGTTGGACATTGTGAGTGTTCAAGGATCTGTAACAAAGGGACTTGCCCTTCTGCCTGCTTCCATAGGATTTCCACAAGCACCTTCCACATTGCTGCTGTTACCAATACCTTTTTGCTACTTCTAGCTCTATGTCCACACTGGTCAGTACCACTCTTACACCATGCTATCTTTTGGCAAGTCAGTATCACGTTTCCTGGAGTCTTGTCCACCCTGTTACTTTCCTAAACACAGCCCACTGCTAAAACCTCTATATCCTGTGAGCCAAAATAAACTCTCCTTTTAGTTGAAGGTGTTCCCTAGTGTGGCTTAGCAATGAGAAGGTGACAAGGATAGTATTAGTCATGTCCACCTCATCCTTCTTTCCAAGTATAGATATGGTCTTTCCTAAGGGTAATAATCATGTAGTTTCATCTAGCCACATTAAGTTCAAAGTCCACAATCTGAGTACCACAAGGAGTCACTGTATCACGAAATATTATACAACTTTTCCTGTAACTCATTTGGATGTGGTCCTTTTGACATAAAAGCCATTGTACTAAAAAGGCAAGTCGTTTGTTTTCTATGTGTTCAACATACAGAACAATGACAGGATAATTATAGAAAAACTTTGATTCCAAAGGAAGAATTGGAGACACATGGAAGTCACTGACCTAGAGAAATTCTGATATCCCACTGGCCAGATGGCATAAGTATGCCTCAGTCAGATTCTACATCTTGACCACTGATCTGTGACTTACCCTCTAAGGGGTTCACAGATGGAATCTAATACCTTTTAAGAGAATCTTCAACCTCTAGATTCCTTAGTAGCATTTACCAAAAGCACTATCTGATCTTTCTCTTCCCATTATGTAGTTTTATAACTTCTGGACAAGGCTTGTATTCTTTCTTCTGCTTGACAGGATGCCCCTTTGCTGAGATTTTGGAAAGTCCTTCCTTATGCTTTCCTCCCTCGACATTCATCTTTTTATATCCTTCTATCAGTAAGAGAGAACAAATTGTTCTCTTATTTATATTTTGATAGCAATTTAATCCATACCTATTATATTTCTTACTGTATTATAGGTAGCCCTAGATCTGTCTGTGTCTATCTGTCTGTCTATCTTTGTGGTAATTTGGATTTCCCATAACAGACTGAGCATTATTCAGTTTTGAAACCTGGACCTAGCAGAGTATGTTAACTTGGAGAGCACTCATGGATTGTGGGTTGAATTATACTGCTGAGCTTCTACCTATCTGAATATGTAAGATAGTCAGCAATGTCCTTGTGACATTGCTAGAATAGATTATATGAGATTAAAAGGTCACAAGTAGGAGCAACATCCTTGAAATCTTGAGCAGATTAATGTGGTTGATGAGATATATTATCTGCTTTTTGCTGAGGTCAGAATATGGGAAGGAACTGATGCAGCATAGTGTGTTCTAATCCAAGTAAGATAGTAGGGATATGTCAAGCCCCAATTCCCAATTTATTCTCTCTCTCTCTCTCTCTCTCTCTCTCTCTCTCTCTCTGAGTCTCAGTCTCTGTCTCTGTCTCTGTCTCTTCCTGTGTCATGGGGCCAGGGAGATGGCTCAGTGGAATAAGCGCTTGTCTGGCAAGTGCAAGGGCCTGAGTTCAATCCCTGGTTCTGAAAACAAACAAACAAACAAACAGACAAACAAAAACAGTCCTCTGTGTCACTGTCTCTCTGTGTCTCTCTCTGTCTTTCTTTATCTCTGTTTTATTTTTGGTACCAGGGATTGAACTCAGGACCTTGCACTTGACAGGCAGGCACTTATGCTGCTAAGCTATATCCCTGGCCCCAAGCCCCAATTCTTTTTCTTCTTCTTTTTTTTTTTTTTAGCCCGGGCATTTGAACTCAGAGCCTCATGCTTGCCAGGTAGGTGCTGCACCACTGAGCTACATCCCTGGCCCATGTCCCAATTCTCCCAAAGAGTGTCCAGAAAGAAGAAAAGGATCTGATGATATAAATAAGACAGAAGAGTACTAGCTAGCTTTCAGCAGCACTCCTTGAGCAGGCAAGGGCCCAGGTAGTAGAGAGCTTTGTGAAGGTACAAATAGAACCAGGTGGTGGCAGTAGTGGATAACACATTTACCTCCTTGTTGTTATTTTGTGCCCAGTCCTCAAGTATCTCTAAGCAGAGTAGTGAGTGGGATTGAACAGCTGAAGTCTGGACATTTTCTAGGGTGCAGTGTGTGGAGAAATTCTGCCTGATCTGTAGACGTACATTTAACAAATTGCAAGGTTGTACTGGCAGTTTTTCTCAAGCTCCTTCTTGAATTGGAAGGAGTCTTGGGAGTAAATTGGAATGAGACAAAACCAATAGGGATGTAAATTGTTTCATGTTCCTTAGTTCTTTTTTTGAGTCTCATCAAGTTTTGGGGAAGTTCTGATTGAAACGATATGCCCTTTTCTTTATCTTCTCAGCAAGCTGTTTCAGAGAACTGATTAAAGAAGTCACATTTTCCCCTAAAAGAAACATAAAATTGTTGCATGATAAGGGTAATGCCACAAACTAGAGACTCTCCATTTACCCTTTCTTCAAAGATTTTTTGCCAGAGGACATCAGTGGTTGCAGTGGGGGAGGTTGGCTATTTATTTCAGTCATAAATTTAATCCTCACTTGAGCTCCCACAGGAGCATAGGAGGGGATTTTATCACAGTCAGACTCTCTGATGACAAGTACACTGTTTGTATATATGGTTTTATGTTAGGTTGTCAGAAGGAAAGGTTGAATTCTATGTATAATGTGGCCAGGTTAGTATCTGAGTAGCCATCTGGTTAAGGAGAGGGTGTGATGCATCCTGGTAGGAAAGGGGGGTGGCTGGGTGAACTTTAAAAGCTTCTAGTTGCTCTGAGGAGTCACATCTACTGGACAGAAGAGTACTGACCTGAGAATTAGGAGACCAAGCTTCCACAGCAACTCAGGAATAATTTTCTGTATCTGTTGATGTGGTCACTGCCCTTTCCATGCCTTAGTTTTTTCATAATTTTTTTTTTCAATCCTACTTGTTTATTTTTGGGTTTTGTATATCTTGTGCTTTAGAAGTCATAGTTGTAAAATTATTACAAAGCCAAATGTCATAAGTCATTTCCCATTTTCTTATAGAATGTTTGTGGTTTCTAGTCTTATTTTTAAGCCTTTAGTTTTTTCATACTCTTAAGGAGGAAGTTGTTCCCCACTAGGTTCTCTGCCAAGGATTACTTTTTTTTTCCTTTTGCAGAACTGGGGATTGAACTCAGACCCTTGCGCTTGCCAGGGAGTGCTTATTCTACCTAGCCATCTACCTGGTCTCCCAAGGATTATTTTTTTAAAGAGAAAAGTTGTATTCTGATACGAGGGTGGAGCTGAGCCTCTTGGGTAGGTGGTCTATCTAGAGCTCTGGGGAAAGCTCACATCTATCTGTTCAGGTGTTTGCCTGCATGACAGAGGACTGACTTCTCTGATTCCTCTAGGGTAGCCCTAGGATAAGGAGAGAAGGAGAGAGAATTTCTGACCTGAGAATTTCTTCATGGACACAGGCCTCCAGTGCTATGACCCTTCACTTCTTCTCTCATTCTAATTCTGGACTTTTGGTTGAGGATGATGATGGTGAGAAGATATCCAGCACAGATCTAATGCAGGCAAGGAGAGTTCTGGCAGGTGTATGTGATAGTGTTGGCTTTCTTGGGAGTGCTTACTCTGTGCTTAGTATGTATCTGTAAATTTTGCAATCATCAATAGAGTAAGTTTTTGTGCATGTGAACCTGGTTTTTGATGTGGTGGTTCATAGAGCTCTCCAGAAGAAGTGGAGTACATCAAAGTAATCACATGACAAAGGCCAAAAGGAGTCACATGGTCCAGCTTGGCCTCTCCATGATTGAGACATATACCTTTCTCCTAAAGAAGGGTGTTGGTGAAAGAGGAAGCATATAGTTTTAAAAAAATAATGGAACAAATTTTGAAAAAATCCTAACTAATGAGCAATCAGACAGAGGACTACTGTCTAGAATATATAAAGAGCCCTCAAATTTATAAAGGGCCCTCAAATTTAAAGACCCAATTCAGAAATGGGCATCTGAGATGAATACACACTTCTCAGAGGACAAAATTAAAGAAGCGAATAAATATATGAAAAAATGCTCCACATTGCTAGCCATTCGTGAAATGCAAATAAAAACAACACTGAGATACCATTTCACTCCAGAAAGAATGGCTATCATAAGGAAATCAACCAACAACAGATGTTGGAGAGGTTCTGGGGAAAAGGGAACACTTCTCCACTGCTGGTGGGAATGTAGACTGGTACAACCATTGTGGAGGTCAGTGTGGAGACTCCTCACTATCCCCCTACTGGGAATTTTCCCAAAGGATCTGAAAACATTGTATCATAGAGAAATATGTGTACCTATGTTTATAGCAGCACAATGTGTGATAGCAAAATCTTGGAAACAACCAAGATGTCCATCACATGAGGAATGGTTGAAAAAGATGTGGTATTTCTATATAATGGAGTATTACTCAGCTATTAAGAATGATAAGTTTGAAGCATTTATACTGAAGTGGATGCCACTTGAAC
>PVKA01055918.1:0-10112 GCA_004027165.1 Ctenomys sociabilis
CTCTAAATATTTTATGATATCAAGTAATTTTGTTTCCTTGTGGCTACATGCTCTTTGTGGTTTAATGCTCTTCAATGAGTTGTGAGAGCTGTTTCTTGAACTGGAATCAAATGTCTAGTTATTTTATAATTATTTTCCAAGTCTGTAAATTTTTCTCATCTTTTTAAGTACTTTAGTCTTACAGTTCCTTCTTGAAAAATAGAACAATATAAATCTTCACAATGAATCTCTCTATTTGTTTTTTGCACATTCTTTTTAATGTTTACAATTTAGTAATCTATTTGAATTGTTTCCTTTTTAAAATTTTATTTATTTTCATTATAAATGCTTAACATGCACAAAGTGATGTTTCAAAATACGTATTTAAATGATTATTCTAGTCAAATAAGTTGATTTTTCCCCTCTCTATCCTTTTACCATTTGCAATGATAAAAGCACCTAAATCTATTTTAACTGAAAACTTCCAGTAATGCATTTACCCTATTATTAAGATCTTCATTCTATGCTTTAAATCTGAAAATAATTCGATCTATGTCAGTGCAACTAGTGTTCTCTTGCATCTCCCCATTTACACCCACAACACCCAAGCACTCCCTGAACTATGACCACCATTCTGTTCTATGTGTTCAACAAAGTCTTAACAGTTCCTATAGAGAAGTTATGTAACATTTTCTTCTTTGTTGTCTGGATTACTACACTCAGAAATATCCTGCAAATTCACCCCACATTATAGCAACTGGCAAGACCTCTGTTTAAAAGCCTGGATGAAATGTAATTGTGCATTTAATCATGCTTTAAGCATTTAATCATTAAATGCTTATGACGTTTGGATTTCTTTGCTATTTTGGATGACGGTGCAATGACTATGAGGAATACTCGTTTCATATCTATAAGCATATACCCTGGAGTAACTCTCCTGAGTCATATGACAGATGCACTTGTAATTTTTTAAGAATTGTCATTTACAATAATTATATCCTTCTACATTCTTTCAAAGCACACAATGGTACCTTTGTACTCAGCTTCATCAACATATCTTTTATATTATCTTTTGGCAGCAGTCATTCTAATATGTATGATGATTTCTCCTTACTTTTTTGATTCATATACTCTGATCAGCAATGATGAGCATTTTTAAATATATCTTTTTCCATATATATATATATATATATATATATATATATATATATATATATATATGTAAATATCTACCCCACATCCTTTGTCCATGTTTCATTGCACTATTTGTTGCTTACAATTTCCAATCCATGAATACAAGCAACCTTCCCATTTATTTTAACAACTTGAATTTCTTTATTAGTGTTGCACATATCTTTAAAATGTATTTATTTATTTACTTATTTGGTATAGGGTCTCACTATGCGGCTTGGACTCATTGTGATCTTCCTGCTTCAGCCTCCTCAGGGCTTGTATAACAGGCATACACCACCATGCCTGGTTATGGTGCCTGGCTCAGTGTTCCTAGGGCAGGGCCAGCACAGCATGTGGCCTTGGGGATTGAACCCTGTCCTGCACTTTCCAGGCAAGTGCTTAGATTGTGTAGACTGCTGAGCTGTATCCCTGGCCCTAGTGTTCCACACTTTTAATGCCAATCTCTACTCTTCCTAGTTAAATGCATTTGTAAGTATGATATACATTATTTTAAGTAGGAGTATTTCCTTGAAATATTTTCTGGATACTATAATGTATTTTTGAGTTAGTAGTACAAAGAACTTCAGCTTATTTTGTGTCTTTTAAATTTATTTTTGTAGTATTAGGTTTTTCTACCTGCAGCATCATGTAGTTTGAAAACAGAGATGGTTATATTCTTCCTTTCCAGTTTCAGTTGCTCTCTCACTCTCTCTCTCTCTCTCTCTCTCTCTCTCTCTCTCTCTCTCTCTCCCTCTCCATTTCACTCTTCATCTCTCTCTCTCTCTTCTCTTTCTCGTCTTTGTTCTTGCTAGTACATCCAGTATTGTCTTGAAAAGAAACAGCGATCATGGGGATTCTTCCCTTCTACTACACATTGGATACTTTATTGCTGCAGCCAAGAAAACATAGCTATTGCTATTAATTGAGATATCAGTTCCTGGATTGCTGAGGGGTCATTAACAGTAGTGTGACCAAATACTGGGTTCCAGGCTAAATATACTACATTCATTCATCACATATAAGTGGAAGTCATTCAATCCTGGGAAACAGGCAAGGGCAGTAGTTTTTCATGGCCAGAGGAGCCCAATGAAAAATACACATTAGCTAAAAAGCTGGAAGGAAGAATGACATCTTTAACAAACAGATCTGCAAAAGCTAGCATTCCACACAGAAAAACCTGAAACCACCCATATCTATCTCTATACAATAAACTAAAATAAAAATGTATCAAATATCTAAATACTAAAACAGGAACACTTAAACTGCTGTCCTACCTATTTCATGGTTAAAATAGGTAGGACACCTAAAGACATATGTAGGTAAAGATTTCATGAACCAAATTGTCTTTCATTGAAAATTCTTTATAGTATTTCTATTAAAAAGCAATACTTGGGATCTCTTCTTATTAGAAAGCTTTGGCATAATGAAAGAAGTAATAAAAAGAGTGAAAAGACAACCCATAGAGTGGGAAAAAAATCTTAGCCAGTTGTTCCTGAGAGGACTAACATCTAGAGCATTTAAAGAATTTAAAAATCAGACCCCCTTTTTTTGTTTTCTTTTGTCAGAGATGGGTGTTCCACTGCAGTTAGAGAAGCTGCATTTGGAGAAATATTTAAAGGACCTTTGCATACTTGAAGCCAGTATAAAGATTCTACATACTTGAAATCAGCAAAATAATCCAATACAGTCCAATAGTCCATAATAGTAGTGGGTTATCAGCAGAACTGGCAATTGTCAAAAGTTGTTGACTTGAACCTTTTACAGCTCATCATATTAATATGGCATTACTTTTATACCTCATGGTTATACTTTTCTGCTGCATTGTTAAGAACAAGTTAAATCAAGACCTATATAACTAAATATATAACTTCTATGTCAGACAAGTCAGTCAAATCCCCTCAGGGTTTACCCAGAAACCATGTACCACACTTTGTAGATCAGTGGAACAACCATCTCTGACAAAAAAAAAAAAAGATGGATATAAATAAAGGACTGTTTTGTAGTGAAAAATGACATATATATATATATGTATATATATATATTAGGATAGATATACAGTTGCTTTCTCTGAGTTCAATGAGAAGAAAGGTTTGAACTAATATTGTTTAATAATGATATGTCTACATCTTTTCTTCTGAATAACTACTATGAAAACAACACAATGCAATGTATTAATTATTGTAACTCTCATACTAAACTGTTTTGAAACTTTCATTGCTATTGAATTTTTTCTCATTAAAATGAATAAAAGATTAGAAAAATCAGACCCCCAAATTTAAAGACCCAATCCAAAACTTGGCATCTAAAATGTGTGCAGTTCTTAAAATTGAAACAGAAAATAAATATATAAAAGAAATGTTCCACATCATCGATCATTTAACAGATGCGAATTAAAACATCCCTTGAGATTCCATCTCACCCCAGAAAGAATGGCTATCATCAACAAATCAATCAATGACAAATGTTGGAAATGCCATGGAGAGAACAGAACCCTTCTTTGAGTGTAGACAGAAGCAACTACTAAGGTAATTATTGTGGGTACCATTTGCCCAGTTATTCCACTTATTGTTATCTTGCCAAAGGAATAAAGCATCATGCTTAGTAATATATGCATACCTACATTGATAGCAGCACACTTTGAAATGGTTAACTCTTAAAAACATGGAAATGCTCATCAGCAACTGAAGAGATAAAATAGCTTGTGTTTTGTTTTTTTAATGAAATGCAGAACCACTCAGCCATAAAGTAGAAGGAAGTTGAAACATTTATAGCTAAATTGATAGACCTTGAGACCATATGGTTAGATGGAATGAATTGGACATATGTGAAAATATCACAGTTTTTCCTCTGATATAAAAAGGACATGTTAATAAGAACCAAAATATGTAACACATTTTAAACTAAGAAGTTGTTTAAAAGGAAAGGGGAATGAGAGGGAGACAGAGACAGAGACAGAGAAAGACAGAGACACAGAAAGAGAAGAAAATATGGTAGAAGAAGGACACAGTGGATACAAGGTTTTGTAAATAAAGATGATAATGAATTCAAAGGAGAGGAATGATATGAGGGGGGAAAAAAGGAACAATGATATATCACGTACCTGTGAGGAATATGAATATTATGTCTATATAAACTCTACCAATATACATAGTGAAAATCACATTTGCAGTGTTAACATAAATTGAAATAATAAATATAGGTTAAAAGCAAAAAAATAGATTTCTTATACAATCAAGTAATTAACCTCCTGTCTCTCTCTCTCTGCCGGTGTCTCTTTCACACACACACACACACACACACACACAAAGAGAGAGAGAGACAGAGAGAGAGAGAGAGAGAGAGAGAGAGAGAGAGAGAGAGAGAGAGAGAGAGAGAGTAATATAGAAACAGGAGAATGCAAGCCAAAATACAGGCTCCAAAATTCACACAAAGCTGATCCATGGGCACTGAAAGGAAGAAACCCAAAATCTACATTATTCACAATGATAGCAGATTTGATGATGTAGATGTCAACCTCATAAAAATAAAACAAATGATCAGGAAATCTTTGACAGATACTAATGAAATGATAGAAGAGCTAAACAAAATGATGCAAAACATGAATTGCCTGATCAAGAATTAGAGTCCAAGACGGTGTGGTGGGGCCTGCCTGTAATCTCAGGTCTCATGAGGCTATAAACAGGCAGATCACTATAAGTCCAATCTAGTAGTGAGGCCCTGAACACCCTGGAGATCCTTCCCTAAAATACGAAACAATAAAATATAGTAAGAAGAAGTGAAGTCCATTAGAGGGCTCCATCTAGAAATTCAAGATTTAAAGATATATTAACATATCAACATGAGAAATGTGAGAACCAAGTATCAGAACCAGAATCCAGGACTGTTGGTGAAAAGCTAATGAGGGAAATATCAGATATTAAAAGACTATAAAAATGACAACAATAGCCATTGGATCGTATAATAACTAATGTAAGATTAATTAGAATTGGTGAAGAATGAGAAAAGAGCACAAATGACATAGAAAACCTGTTTCCTAACAATAGAAATCTTTACAAGTACGGCACAATAATTTCACACATAGGTAAGTGGTGCATATAGAAGACCGAGCAGCCATGAGTGGAAGAGAAATACTCACAGTGCATCACTGTCAATTCAGGTCACCTGCAGTGATAAATCACCTCTAGGATATGTCTGGTACAGCAAGCATCAGAAAATTGTGTCTCAGGATTAGCATAACACTTTAATATTTCAAGCCCTATTAGACCTCGCTCACCAATAGACTGCCTCAGGGACAGTAGGACCCAGTAGCAACCTGGACCGCAAGGTTGGTGTGACTGCACAGCTCAGCTATGGAGAGTGGGATGGAGCACTGACTTAGGCTACGGTGGGTGGGCAATGAACCTGAGGATTCCAAACCATGGACTGTCAGGTACTTCATTAACTTTGAGTTCAGAATAAAGTAAAAGTTTGCTTAATGCTTCAGGAAGGGTGAGGCAGAATAACAGCTGGCTTTCAGGAGCACAGATGAACCTGTGAATGATAGTAACTTGCAACATTTCAGCCCCAGAAAGAAGATCATAAATTCATCTTAGATTACTAAAAGTGGGTTGTCCAACAGCAGCGACTCTTTACTTTAAATAAGTGGGAGGAGCAGCAGCCCAAGTCCTTCTTTAGCTGGGTACACAGGAGTAACAATACTGACTCTGGGCTCCTAGAAGAACACCACAGCAACTCAGGCTCCAGCAGTCCTGGGGAAAGGTATGACTTAGGACACTAGAGGCTCTGTGCAGCAAACAGTTTGCTAAGAGCGATAGAGAAGCTTGATGGGGGTATGGCCCTGAGATATGAAGAGCAGCAGCATGCAGGTTGAGAATGGTAGAAATGTATCCTTCAGGCTACCAGGGACTGGGGGAGCACGGATGCAATGGCAGCGAGGTTCTAAGAATGTAGCCATGCAATTACTGCTCAGACTTGTGGAGCAGTGACAGAATGGTGGAAGATGCCACAGTATCATAGCAGCTTGGTTGCAGGGACCGCAGTGAGGTATCAGTTCTTTCTGCAGAAGCAGCACTGGCATGGACTCCAGACAGCGTCCATAGTGAAGCTCAGCTTGGAGAGTCACACTGTCCCGAGCTTGGCAGACTGTGTTACTCACATTGGTGATGGGAATTGTGCGTGTCTTCTGCTCGTCTTTTCTCCACAGGAGTAAGTCACTTTTATGTCTCAATTAATTGTCTGGGAAGCAGGAGGTCATAACTATGTTTTAGGATTTCTGTGTAGCTATCCCCAGTTTCTGTGTTCCATGACATGTGTAACACTTGTCATAACTGAAGTGCTCCCTTAGTTAGATTCACCACCATGGAATTATTTATTTTTGGTTTTGTTGCTTTGGTAAAGGAGGCAAATGTTGGACTTCTCAGTTGATGATCAGGATAACATAGCTTGTTGTTTCTTAGTGAGTTTCCCAGGTTATTGTAAGTGATGGAAAAAAATATTCAGAGAAACCAATGCAATATAAGGTGAACATATGAATATTTTAATATTAAAATCATATTTTAAAATAGAAGTTTTAATGTTCTAACCAGAATTATGAAACTGGTTCCTTAATTTGTGAAATTAAGCATTTTTCTACTTTATCTTAAGTTGTACCTAAAGGATCATTTTTGTCAGAAAGATACAGAAATATCACTTATTAAAGAGAAAAAAATTAGCAAAATATTATGTAAAAACATTTCAAATTATCATTCAAATAAAAATTGTTCAAATGTCAATTTTTTTGGTAGATAATTTGGAAACATGTTCATTGTTTAGGTATTAGGTGTAACAATTTAGAGATTGCATCTTCACATTTTAATGTATCATTTATATAAATGATTTAATTGTATTTCAGTAATATTTTAGAAATCAGGTTAGGACTATATATTGTCACATAATACATGAAAATAAAAACATGATAATTGGCTCCATCCCTCCCGCGCCCGCGCAGCCCCTGAGACCTGTCAGAGACAGCGCGGCCGACTCCGGCATCCTCCATCCTGTCCGCGCCCTCACCCACCCAGCCTCAGAGACCTCCCAAGATTGCAAGACCAATGCCAGCAGTCTATTCGATCCCGTCCACGCCGCCCAGCCAGAGACTGGCCTGAGACAGTGGCTGACTCCAGCGGACTCCTGGTTCCCGTGCCAAGCTCTCCCAGCGAGAGCAGATTTACAGGACTCACCAGGCTTCCCAGATCAGTGAGAGTGTGGTGAGTCTGAGGGAGAGCCTTTGACTTCTTCCCACCAGCGCTACGCGGAACCCTGTCCCCAACCCCTCCAAGCCAGTGACTGGCCTGAAACCTCAGGACCCACTCACCAGCACCTCCCTGGATCCCCTGACCTAAAGCCCACTGATCGAGTGGGAATTTCCCTCACTCTCTGGGCATCAAAGGTCAGTGAGTTTAGAACTCCAGGCCCACTGTGCCAGAGAGACATTTCCCAGGGATTACCTGCCCCCAACCCCCCATGGCCCAGTGACAGCTCCAGGCACACTGTGCCAGAGAAACATTTCCAGATGATTACTGGTCCCACACCACAGCCCCAGACCCAGTGCAGGTCGGCCTGGAGTGAGAACTCCAAGCCTGCCATGCCAGAGGGACACATCTCAGCAATCCACAGTCCCACGCTAAGGACCCAAACCCAGCACAGCCTGTCCTGTGAGTGAGGGCTCCAGGCCCACTGCACCAGAGGGACCTTTCCCAGCCTTCTCGGGTTACGGCCTGTAGACCCAGACCCAGCACAGGCTGGCCGTCCCAGTATAGACTACTCAGTGAATAAGATCATCCACTATCCTTTTGTGAGCCCAGAAGACCCACCAACCCCAGGCCCGCCCACCTGGGGAACGACCTACCTGACACAGGAGGTCTGACCCGAGGAACCAACAGAGGGGAAACAAAGGAGCTGCAGCAAAAAAGGAACTGAACACAACAGCTAGACCCAGGATAGGCATACCTGGAAAATCTCAAACTTAATAGACTGGCACCCAAATCTCATAACATGCTAAGGTTATAACTGCACCAAAGCTCTACACCAAAGGTCAAAGGTCAGTGCTATACAAAATGACAAAGAGAAGGGGAAAATTGCAATCCCAGACCTCGAGTCCATCAGGAAGGGCAGAGGACACTAGCTCAGCTGCAATGAATGAACTAACAGATACAGCAGCAAAGGAACAACAGCAGAAAGCTATAGAGGAAATAAAACGAGAAATAATTCCCCAAATTAAAAAAGAAATATTTGAATACATAGTATCTGAAATAAAGAATGAATTCCAGAAACATTGGGTGGAAAAACTGTGCTCACCCAGACCAAGTGCAGAGAGAACTATTGCAGCTGATATATATTAACAGCATCTAAAGCAAAGAAACAACAGCAGAAAGATCATGAGGAACTCAAAGCAGAAATAAGTTCTGAAATTAAAGAAGAACTTTTTGAAGTCGTAGGATCTGAAATACTGAAATAAGTCCAGAAATATACAGAGGAAATCCAATTTGGAAGAAACACAGCAGAAAAAGAATTAATAACTACCTCTAAAGAAGACATGGATAAAAAAAATTGAGGAGATCAGAAAGATGATGGATTCCTTGAATGAGCAATACAGAAAAGAAATAGAACACATGAAACACAGTCAAAGAGATATAGAAGAACTAAAAATAGCAATCACGAGTCTATAAAACCATCTGAGTGAAAGCGAAGACAGAGTTTCAGATCTTGCAGATGCCGGAGCAGCTAGTGAAAAGGTGAGAAAGGATCTCTTAAAAATAAGGAGAATGCAGGAATAAATAATCCATTACCTGCAGGATGATGCCAGAATGAACAATGTGAGAATAATTGGTATCAACGAGAATGAAGGAGTCAATACAAATGACATAAAAAGAATTTGGGGAGAAATAATTGCAGAAAACCTCCCAAATATGAGGAAACAATCCAACATTCAGGTCACCGAAGTATACAGAACAACAAATAACCTCAACCCAAGTAGAAACACACCGAGACATATAATAGTTAAGATCACAGAAATCGAAAACAAAAATAATATACTGAAAGCTGCGAGAGAAAAGAAGGAGCTCACATTCAAAGGAAAACCCATCAGAATTACAGCCGACTTCTCTACACAGAAAATGAAGGCAAGGAGAGCATGGAGCAGAGTTTTTCAAGTCCTACAAGAAAACAAATTCCAGCTCAGACTACTATACCCTGAAAAACTCTCTTTCAAGTTTGATGGAGAAGTGAAATACTTCCATGATGAAGAACAACTAAAGAACTTCATGATGGCAAAGCCATCCCTTCACAGGCTACTGAAAGAGGTTCTAGAGAGAGACCACAACCACCAGAACTCCATGAAAGAGCATGGAAGGAATGCACTAAACAGGACAGTCAATTAAATATGGGTTACAAAGGAGTAAATAATACCAGCTAAATATCATGACAAACATAAGTCAGCACATTTCAATTATAACCATAAACGTAAATGGACTCAATTCTCCAATTAAGAGAAATAGACTAGCACAGTGGATTAGGAAACAAAATCCAACAATATGCTGTATACAAGAAACACACTTAACACAAAAGGACATTCATAGGCTCAAAGTCAAAGGATGGAAAACAATACTACATGCCCCAGCACCTCAGAAAAAAGCAGGAGTAGCAATTCTATTCTCAGACAGTCTCAACTTCAAACCAAGAATGATCAAACGGTACAAAGAAGGCCACTATGTATTGTTCAGGGAAAAAATTCAAGAGCAAGAAGTAACCCTCATAAATATCTATGCACCAAACACAGGAGCACCCAGCTACGTAAGACAAATCTTAACGGACATGAAAATCCTAATGTCTAAGAACACAATCTTAACAGGAGATCTTAACACACCCTCATCTCAAAAAGATAGGTCAACCAGACAAAAAATTAGCAAGGAAGTAGCAGAACT
>PVKA01055919.1:0-10113 GCA_004027165.1 Ctenomys sociabilis
CGCGCTGTCTCTGGCCGGTCTCAGGAGCTGGCCAGGTAAGTATTAAAAAGCAGAAGACAATATGAAGAAAACTGAGGTTTGATCACCGAAAATCAGCACGACGAAAACAATGAATAATGAGCAGTAGAATTCAAATTACTGGATGTTTTAAAGAGATGGAATGCCAGTTTTCATTTCCATTCTGAACACCACATTACAAAAGAACTATTTTTTTTTTAAATAGTTCCTGATAAACTACAGTCACATTTTCTTTCTCCATTCCCAATTCTTTTGGAGTATGATTATCAGCAATTGTCTGACCTTCAAAGAGAAGCCTGAGTGAATTCCTTGGAATGCCCTGTCTTTGACAGTATGATCCTTTGAGTTTCTTGAGATGCGCTGTCATTTTCACTTTGAGGTGAATCTCACTGCTATCCTGTCCAGTGACTTTGAGTTTAATGTATTCACTTCCTTTTTATGCCCCAAATCCTCAGTTGATGGTTTTGCCTCCTGATCAGACATGGTGATGGTGGCTTCCCAGAGTCTCTGCACAGCAGAGACTCAAAAACCTCTCTGGCTCTGCTCCAGTGTTTACAATCCCGTCTACCTACCCTACAGCACAGCACTACAGAGGTCCTTTGCCAGTTTTTATAACCAACGAGTTTACTGGCCCACTTTCCTTGATCGCTTGATTCCCTGGGTAGGATTCAAGCATCACACCCCTGTACGTGCACCCCGGAGGACGTGTCCCAGGACTGATGCATGTAAGTTCTCTTTGGTAGGCAAGTGGGGAGGGCAAGACTGTTCCTTCAGTGCCAGTTATGGCACTGCAACATTCTCCACATTTTCCTTGTCAAATTTACTCTTCCAAGGCTTGTACTGTGTCAAAACCCCTAGCCCTTGCTAGGCACAATTTATCCAGCCACCTTGTGAATACCAGCTTGGAGAGTCACTGCTTCGTGCTGGCCTAGTACTACTCAGCATTAAATATTGATCGTTTTGGCTCCTCATTTGAAACTTTAATTTTTTTCTTTTCTTCTTTGTAGTAATGAGGACAGAACCCAGGTCCTTGTGCAGGTCAGGCAAGTGCTGTCTTACTGAGCTATGTCTTTTTATTTTATTTGACAGAAGGTCTCCCTAAGTTGCCCGGGCTGGCTTCAGTTTGTGCGCCTCCGACCTCAGCTCCCCAAGGAGCTGAATACAGGTGTGAGCCGCCTGCCCAGTTTCAAACTTCAATTGTAAATTCCATTTCATTTTCTGTATTTAGGTGATGAGATGAAATAATACGTGCAAGCCCCTGGCACACGTAGGAACCCAACAATTATTGTTTATTTCAGGGCAAGAGAGACTCCTTTTTTTCTGTGACTCCATTTTACCACAAATCACTTATGTTCACTTAAAATGTAGATTAACTCTGTCTGCCCCACTCTCCCCTGTGGTCATCATAAAACCTACTGATAAAAGCAAGGCCATAAAAAAGGGAACAAATGGAACAGCTTAGGAAGTCAGGTAGACATTAAGCTGCGACACAGTGGTCCCTCACGTCCTGTGGAGGTTACATTCCAGATACACCCACAATAAATGAAAATCAGCAAAGTAGTGATGTTACATTTATTTTAATATATATATAAAGGCTTTATAAAACCCTTCCCACACTCTTATAAACCTTTCCCACACTTTTAAAAACACTTCTATTTTTTAAATGTTTTTGGTACAGGGTCTTACTACACAGCTCAAACTCATAGCTCCTTCTGTTTTAGCCTCTCTAACACTGGGATTGCAGGATTATACCACCATGTCCAGTTTTGGTGACCAGAACAGCTGCCCAGGGAATGGCTGGCATGGTATGTGGTACTGGGAATTGAACTTGGATTCTTGTGCTTTTCAGGCAGGTCCATAGACCACTGAGCTATCTCCCCTGCCCTGAAAACACTTCTAATGTTCTTAACAATTATCTAAACTCATAAACCTATGTAATTTTAACAACATACATATACTGCGTGCTATTGCAACATCCCATTATAGTGAAAAATCCATGACAAATAATTTATATTAATACTTTTTGAAAACCCAGAAAACAGGGAGTCTGTGAAAGTCCAAGTGCAAAATAGTGAGGAGTGACCGTATCTGGTGACCAGCAGGTGGTCTGCAGCGCCTGGACAACATAAGAATATAAACTTTGTAACAATTGTGTGAGGATTCTGCAACATCCCTGCAAGTGTGAAAATGTGGTTGCTGTCTAAAGAGTACATGACTCGAAAGCCAAGCTCGGCCAGCACTAACTAGTGGGAGGCCCCACCCAAAGCCAGGGTCCTGGTCGCAAGCTTGCAACAAGGCTTTTTTGTTCCTCTGCACTGGTCGCTTTTGTGTGGCTTTTCTTTACTCACTGTCACTCTACTATGCCAAAATTTCCTGCCTTTTAAAGATTCTATAGTCCTGGGTATTAAGGGCCGATAAGAACGCCCATTCAGCCGATTTTTTATTGATCATTCTTATGATAATGTCTGCTGTTTGGGAGTTCTGTCATGTTACAGAGATAGGCATATTTTTCTCTACTAATTAGTATACTGATGTGCATTTTGTTTTATTTCTTTTCATTGGCTGGTGGATTCCTGAGGAGGAAATACTCAGCATAATAGTTAATCAATTTTTGTTGAGTTGCACTAACCATAATAACAAAAGATATTGAGTGTCTACTAGATGCCATTTTAGCAGGCTGCACGTGCCATCTGTTCTCCAGGTTTACTTTTGACCCTGTTATCTGCTCTAGGAACTGACCTACATGGGCTTCTTTGCCTCTTGACATTTTCTTGGTCTGACATTGGAAGCAAGTAGGGAAGGGAGCCCTTAAAGAGAAGAGTTGGGGAGGAGTTTCTCTCCCAGCTGTCTTCCTCCAGGGTCACCATTGGTTGGTGGTGTTCCGTGACACAAAAGGCCACAGTTTCTGTTAAAGTGAGCCCCCTTTTACAGTGCTCTTCTGCTAGACTCTGATTACTGCTCTTTGTCATTATCTTTTTGGGTCTAGAGGTGACAGTGGCTGTGGGATACTGCAAGTTGCCTTGTGGCTTCCCAGTTTCCCCACACCTATTCCTGCAGGTAACTATGTTACTAACTGGTTTGGAGGGTGTGAGTGAGGAGAGCCCTGGTCTATAGCATTTGCCAATTGTTGGGGTGTAAATATCTCCACCAAGGCTGACTTCAAGGAACCAAATAGGAAGCCTTTCAGCAGAAAAAGGGGCAAAGATGCACAGTAACATTTGGTTATCACTTCTTCCTACTGCAGAGGTTTAACAGATAGCAAGTGGCAGTAAAGGAAGGGGTGCAACTGTAGTTTTTAGTTTAACCTTGACCTTCCTGCACAAATCAATATGGGAAAGGAGAAAATGTAACCAACCAAAAGGAAACATGTGTAATTAAACTGGAAAGGAAGGAAACTTCACTGTTTTAAAGAGGTGGAATATCTCCAGGACATTGCAAGAACCTGGACCAATTACAGCATTCTCTCTATGCCTTGTAGAAATTGTCATTTTTCTCATTAATTAAAGCCTCCTCCCATGAGAATTGAGATTTTAGACTTGTGGCTGAGGAAAAAGTCTATCTCTTTGCTAATTAAAATGATTTCTTCTTGACTTCAGAGCAGGTTTTTAATGAGTTTCAATTAGTTGTGGGAAGATAATGAAATTCAGCATGATTTTTTAATTATTTGTGTCATATGAAACAACTGGCACTATTTTCTTGACTGTGTTCATCTCTAAAGTGACCCACCAGGCTGACTGGTGTTCCAGAGAAACGTGTGTGTGTGTGTGTGTGTGTGTGTGTGTGTGTGCAGCCTATCTGGCAGAAGAGAACAGCTTCTAGAGCCTGCCTAACTTGGCTTTGAATTCTGTTTTCTCTATCTACTCCTTGGGAGTTCTTGGAGAAGTTTCAAAATGCCTTTGATCCTCACTTTACTTCTCTGTTAGGGTGGAGATATAACATGCAAATGACAAGACTTTTGGAGAGATTCAACATAAATAATGTATTTACCTTTTTCATTCCAAGCCCTCACTCACCAAATGCCTACTGACTGTCTCATGAATGTCAGGCAGTGCATAATGTTCAGGGGCTACAGTTTGGAAAGAAATAATACATATTCAATTAGTTTTTTTGGAAACAATTGCCAACTTGGATCACTATATAATTGAGATCAGCAGAATTTTATGATGGTCAACAGAGGGGAAGAAACCAGTAACGTGGCTTTGAGTCCACGTTGAGTTTGGAATATGAAAGACGAGAAGAGGGAGCCTGACCTGAGAAGCAAAGAGCAGGGCATTCCAGAGAACTGCGGACTCTGAGGTTCAGACAGCACCGGACACCTAAGTGTGTTCAGGGTCTACACCACGATCAGCTGGCCAAGAGGGGGCGAAGGCTGAGTGGGGAGAACGGACAGATCACCGTGTGAGAGCGAAGCAGGGAATTTCAGCTGCACAGCCTAAGCACAACTGAGAAGCACCATGGGGTTCAGAGTGGAGAATAACATGATCTCATGCTCAGTCCTACCCTGGACGAACAGGAGCAAGAGCAGAGGAGAGGAAACACAAAGAAAGGCATGTAGGAGCTCCAGGAGCTGCGGGGGCTTGCACTGGCAGTGGCGCTGGCTGTAAAGAAAATGGACCAAATACCTGGGGGTGAACAGGCAGGACTTGGTGGATGGGATGGAGGCTGTGAGGAGAACAGAGGGGTCAAAAGTGATTTTTCTGGGTTTTGGTCCGGAAATGATGCAGGTACGGATTCCATCTATTGAATAGGGGGAAATGGGTGGAAGAGCATGCTTGGGGTCAGGGTCAGAAAGTTAGAGACTTTCCCTTTGGTCATACTAACTTTAAGAAAGAACCAGTTTGAGATGGTAATCAAACAATGAAATCGATGAGACCAAATGTGTGGTCCCAGGCTGGAGAGAGGAATTTGGAAGGCAGTAGTGTAAGATGTCACCTAGTCTCACGGGACTGGGTCAGAGAAGAGACAGAAGAGGAGAGCTGAAGGGAATTTTGAGTTGAGTAAGAGTGAACAGAGGAGGAAGGGTGAGCCGGAGAATGAGGAGTGGCTAGTGGAGCTGGAGCAAAAACAGGGGGCAGAGAGGGAGGAAGCTGGGATGAAGTTGGGAGGAGAGTGGGCCACAGAGACCCCTGGGATGCTCATGAATGGGAAGAAGCGGGGTTTTCCCATGGGATTTACCAATGTGGTAGCCCAGGGGGTGGAATCTAGATGGGGGAAAGAAAGAGGGAGAAGTAAAGGACTGTGGTGGGTCACAGCTGGTGGTTGACTTTTCTTTTTCCTAGGGCAGGGGATTACCAGGGACTAAACTCAGGACTTTGAGCATGCCAGGTAGGTACTTATGCCACTGAGCTCTCTCTCCAATCCTGGTGATCAACTTGCAGCACCCAGCTAAACTGAACTGGTGGGGAATCCCTGTTGCAGGCAACATGAGAGGCACAAGGGCAGAGGAGGAAGGTAAAAGCTGTCTGGAAGCTATTGGAGGCTGCAGAGAGCTGTTGATTTTCCTGGAGGAGCTTGTTAGGATGGCTTTCCTGGTGGGCTCAGCTGTTCTCAGTAGAGGAGTTTGGAGCCTTGTCGCGGAGGAGCTTGGGGCCTTGTCACTGGGGATGGCTACAGTTCTCCTTGGGGGAGTTTTGGTCTTCACTTTGAACATCTCTTTCTGGCTCTGGAAGGGTAGGTGATGCACAGCTCAGTCTCCTGGTGAAGCTTGTTGAGTTGGTATGTATGTATGTATGTATGTATGTATGTATGTATGTATGTATATATGAATGTATTTGGTACAAGGTGTTCTGCACAGGGCTGGCACAGCATATGGTACCAGGGATCAAACCCAGGTCCTTGTTGCCAGGCAAGCACTTAGACCATCAAACTGCCTCCCTGGCCCCAAGTTGGCTTTCTTGATAGGAACTTGGATGTTTTTATCCCCAGAGGAGCTCGGGACCTCGCTGTCATGGAAGATGGCTGTGGTACTTTTCCAGTGAGCTCTTGTTCTTCACGCAAGCATCACTTCCTGAATCCAGTGCAAATCCTTCAATCTGCAAGCTCAGATCCTTCATCCCGCTGGCACAGAGCTTCTAGCTTCTACCTCTGATCTTTGTGCCTTCCCAGTGCAGATCTGTGAAGCAGGACTGCATGAGGCATTGTCATGGGCTCTTGGCCTCCAGGTGGATTCATGAGGGGCATTGCCTTGGGCTCTAGGTCTTCAGCTGGATCCTTTGGTCTCTAGCATGTGGACAGGCTTCCTGCACTGTCTCTGTGCTATAAATAATCATATAAAATACATGTCCCCTCACAAAACCCCAGCAAACACACAGCTCATGTAAGAAATTATGTAAAGAAAAGAGTAAAAAAAGAAACATCTGTTAGAAGGGTCTTGAAATCAAAGGAAGAGCTGCAGAGCTTCCTGGCATCTGTTTGATATCCATTTTCCTTTCTTCTCAGATTTTTTAGGCCATGAGAATGTTTAGCTAATAAACATGTTTCCCAGCCCCTTGTCATTCAAGGAGACTCACTGGATGGAAGTAAAACCTTTTTGCTGATGTTTTTTTTTTTTTTTTTTTTTTTTTTTCCTGCAGTACCAGGGATTGAACTCAGGACCTTGCTTTTTCCAGGCAGGCACTTATTTCTCTGGCCCTACGAAAGCTCTTTGGAAGGGGCTGACTCTGCTTGTTCATCCTGCCTGGATGGTAGGGAAGACAGAACTACAGTGCCCACCTTGCAACCCAGAGGAGGGTGAAGAGAGAAGCCCCTGTAGGTGAAGAACAGGAAGACTGGCAGAGAGTCTTCCTGTACATTTTTCAAGCTGGGGATAATGGAAGGACTGCAGCCCCGGAGAAGGCAAGAAGAGAGAGGTACTTGCAGGTGTATACTGACAGCTTGGGGCTCGACAGGTGACCGCAGACAGGACACCTGCCAGTGCTCTCTTTCTGAAGAAAATTCCTCAGTTTCATTGCCCTTTCCATTCTTTGTTCTTTTCTGCATGGAGTAGAGACACCTGTCCCCTTCCCACACTCAGGCCCATGCTGCCGGCAAAGTGATCCTTCCACAATGCAAATCTGACTTTTGAAACACTGACTAGCTCCTAGTTGCTCATGAGATAAAGTTACATTGTGCCTTGAGGATTACTAATCTGATCCTTTTTATACACAGGATCCCCACTTGTATCCTCTTACAGGCACTTGGCATTCTTGCTGTGTCCGGTCTTTGGGTCTTTGTCACTAATACTCCGTGCCCCGTCTACGGCTATACCACCCTGAACATGCCTGATCTTGTCTGACTAACACTCCATGCCCCATGGCCATGGGCCAGCTGCGTGCCCTCAGAAGCTCCTCTAGCTTTCCCTCCCCTGCGGATTTTCATATCGTTTCCTTTTTCCTGATCTTCTTCATCATTTCTTTCTCGTTATACTTTCAAAGTATGGCTCAAATGCTAGGCTTTCCTGATGCTTCCGAAAAATATTAGGTGTTGTTTTGCTCATTCTTGCAATTACAGTTCCCTCCCTCCCTTCACAGCTTTCTCTGTAGGAAGCTCCCCCCTTCCCCATGCTGCAAGTCTTGGGTCCAGGGGCCGTGTGGTCTGGTTCCTCGTCATTCAGCTTAAGAAATACACCTTCCATGAGAAGGCAGGGTGGGATTAGACTAAGCTACTTCTTTGATGTCTCTCTTTGGAACCCACCAAGTTGACAGCTACTCACACACTGACACTTTCATAAAGGCTAAGATGGATAAGTAACGGTAGAGACTATTATTAGTATAATTGTACACTGAGAAGTATTAGTATGACAGGAAGAAAAGTATAATAGTATAATAGGAAGAGGAGCTCATAGAAGGCAGCAAGTGAATTCACTGTGTTACCCACCCCCAGCCCCAAGCAGCCCAGTCTGGAGAAGAACATCTCCTATTTAGGGGGGGAGGTGAATGAAGCCCAGGTTTTATACCTGAAATAGTTCCAGGTATGCCAGGGTGAAACCCCGGACTGGAGAAAGCCCCCAACCTGGAGAATGGGTTCTGACATAGAGAGGCTATCTGCTCCCATTCCTACAACCTCTGCTGGAAAAGGTGGGGAACAAGGATCCATCCCCAGGGAGCAGGGCCAAAAGCCAAGTCTGCTGAGGGGAGACTTAGTGCCTGGTAGGAGCTGAAGGCCCCCGTGCAGCATGGAGCTCCCAGACAAGCTGGTACACTGGTCTCTTGGGTCTCTGCATCTTTTGCCTGGAGTGAGCCTGGGCCAGGGTCTCTGCTGTCCATCCTTCAACTTTGGCAGCCCCAAATATCACCAGACTGGCGCTTGCAGGCAGGGCATGGGGCACAGTCCTTGCCCTGTTGAGAGGCACTTACATCTTGGCCTCTGTGCCTACCAGGGGCAGTGGTGGGCAGAGTGCACTACCGGGAGTGTTCAGGCTACTGTAGCTGTGATCAGTGTCAGCCCAGGCGGCCAAGGGGTTGCATCACTGACCTTCTGCAGCTCTAGCAGCATGGTGTGGTACAGTGCCCTTCCCTGGGGATGGGACACAGAGCTACACACCGGGCTGGTGAACCTCTCAGGGGGAAGAAGCTGTCAGCCCCCCTCGTCTTCTGGCCTGTGGAGCAGCTCTAGGCAGGGCCTTTGAGTGCATCAACTTCTATTTCAGCGTCCAGCACGTGTGACTACAGTACTCTGGGGTCATGGCTCCAACTCAGCAACTAGGCACTCTGGACCTCGTTGTATCCCCATGTTCCATGGGTCTTTGTGGGCTGTAGGCTCAGCATGTCATGTATCTTGGTGGCTCTGGTGCCCACAAATGTGGCACAGGAGCCCAAGGCTGGTCCACTTGTGGCGACTCTGCTCAGAGCTGGGCAAAAATCCCACAGTGCCTGGGCACAGGTGAATAACTGTGGACAGGAATTTGGGTTATCAAAGCCTCAGGGAGGACCTATGGGGACAAACTACTACCCTTTGTAGTTCCCGGCCTTTGTAGACAACTAGCCAACAGTGTCTTGGGGTCAACCTGGGATCAGATTGCCTCATCGTACCAAGACACAGATGACAGACCAATGGTCTGGCACATGTGGGCCAGAGTACAGTGCAGTGGTAAAAGTGTAGAATGACTGTAGGCTCAGAAAAGATCAGCAGCCTGCTTAGAATTGTTAGAGAGGGGCAGAAATAAAGCCCCTTCATTATGCAGATGCTATCACACCCCAAAAGCATGAAGAGCTTATAGGAAACCATGGTCTCACATAACACTCAAAATACGTTGCCAGAATCTCAGTAGGAAGTGAGGAGCAGGGGAGGGCTTGTGGAGAATGTAGAGGAGCTCTTTTAGTGACTCAAGCAGTGAGTTTGTGAAATAAATGAATGAAATGTTTCAATACTTTAACAGAGTAACTTAACTAGAAACAAAAACAAAGCAGAAATTCTTGAGCTGAGAAACAGTAGTGAAGTTGAGAACACAATAAGGTATCACTAGCAGGATAGATAAAAAGAATTAGTAGTCTTGAAGACAGGCTACTGGAAAAGACACATTTAGAGGAGGCAGAAAAACAATGTAGAGGAATGAAGAAGCTCTAGGAGAACTTTCAGGAGAGTATTCAAAGGGAAAATGGGGTTCAGGAAAAGCTAGAAGTGCCAAATGAGTGAAAAGCTTATTCAAGCAATGGTAGAAAGCATCCCAAGTTTTCTGTGTACTACTCTGAGAAGTACACAGAAAGGTCAAAGGTCACACCAGGCTTCATTCATTCAAGTACATCTTTTACCATGCACCTTATGGTAAAAGATAAACATTCTCAAGTTTGCAAGAGGAAAGAAAGAAACAAATACTAGTGTACACGGGTGTGGTAATGCTCCTGACACCAGATCCCTCAGCAGGAGCCTTGTAGCCCAGGACACCTTGGCCTGAGATTTTTCACAGAGCTGAAGGAACAAACAAACCCATAAGCTGTTGCCCAAGAACATAATGCACAAGAAACTGTCTGAGATGGTGATTGAGACTGGGCGTGGTGGCACACACACCTGTAATCCTAGCTCTTGGGAGGCTGTGAACAGGCAGATCACTATGAGTCCAATCTAGTAGTGAGACCCTGAACACCCTGTAGACCCTTCCCTAAAATACAAAAAAAAAAA
>PVKA01055920.1:0-10113 GCA_004027165.1 Ctenomys sociabilis
CAATCTGTCTGCTTCAATGTCCTAAATGGATTTAAAACGTTTCTCTTTCCTGGTCATTTTGCCATCTGAGAAAGAGCCAGAAGTCGCACAGCGCCAAATTGTGTAAGTAAGGTGTGAACTGTCGTGGTTCCACACCTGCACTTCTGTCGGACGGCGCTCAGCAACTGCATTCACTGCGCTCCCACAGCTCTTAAGGACCCTCAAGAAAGCTGCAGAGCTACTGCAAAAAGGGGCAAAAATAAAAGAATATGGGGGCATTATAAAGGGAATTCATGGCAAAGTGACTTTTACTGTAATACACTTTATTTGTATTTAAATGTTCACATTATGGACCAGCGAGATAGCTCAATAGGCAAAGCGCCTGCTTTGCTACGCGTAGAGACCAGGGTTCGATTCCTGGTTCCGCGTGCTGCGCTGGCCCTGCCCCTGGTGCACACTGAGTCAGAGACAGAGTCCAGGCATGGTGGCGTACACCTGTAATCCCAGTGCTGGGGAGGCTGAAAACAGGAGGGTCACCAGGAGTCTGATCTGCGTAACGAGACCCTTTACCAAATGGAAAAAAATAAATAAGTGTTCCCATTTTCCTCAGACCTCCTAATGTTTTCCTCTTAGGTCGTCCACTCGCCACCAGGGTGCTGCCTCCCCCTGCCACAGATGGTGTTGTGCGCTCGGCGGGCAGCTGCAGGAGGGTGTGCAGCTGAGGCAGCGACCTCGCCCGCGTCCTTCTAGGCTGGCTGCTCAGTTAGGGCAGCGTGGCCGGAACTCCGGTCCCCGGGAGTTTCATCTGCCTTTCCTCTCCTTAAAGTGTGCATGAACGTGAACGGCATGCAGCTTCGCTTCTGCCTGCTGCGAACCGCTTGCTGTGCTGAACCACCCCTGAAGTCTCGCCTCTGTGCCCTCGAGTCCAGCCGCCACGGACGTGATCAAAGAAGCAGAGCTCCATTAAGATTCCCCAGCTCCCCCTTGGCGACCCTCAGCTCTGTGCAGGCAGCCGGAGGACGAATTCTGATGCGCGGGCTCATGTCTGCGCCACCCAGCCTGAAGCCAGAGAAGTCTGCGCGGCAGCACACAGCAGGGCTCTGCCATCTCAGCTGAGTGCAGACAGCAGAGATAAAACGCAGCCTGACAGCCTCAGCAAGCTCTCTGATCCCTCTCCCTTCGGGCTGTGAGCACAACCAAGGGTACATCCTTGCTGCTTTCTCTTTTCATTAAATCCTTCTAGGCAAGGGATGGACAGAAACCTTCATTTCGGGGTTCTGCAAAAGATGCCAGAGAAGCAGCTGCTTGGGGCTATATTTAAGGATCATCTGATATTTAAGAAATATCTGGAAAAATCATCCATCATTGCTGCTCTCCACAAGGTTTTTGTATACTGTGCTCTACAGTGAAGTTCTCTCCCACCCATCCTGTTCATATTCTGCTCCTTGGGCCGGACAGATAGCTCAGCAGACTAAAGCGCCTGCTTAGGTAGATGCAGGGACCGAGGTTCAATCCCTAGCATGCTGTGCCAGGTCCACCCCTGGGGTGCGCTGAAGTGACAATGGTGGCACTCCCCTGTAACCCCAGTGCTTGGGGGGCTGGGGACAGGAGGATCACTGTGAGTCTAATTTGTGTAGTGAAGCCCTATAGACCCCGTACTAAATACATAAAATAATAATAATAATATGAATGTTCTGCTGCTTTGCTGGTCATAACAGAACCACCATCTCCTTCTGAACCATTTTAATACTTTCCAACCAAGCCAGGTCAGTGATGCCTCTTCTTGTGTGACAGTCATTCAGCACACCATGGTGAGCCCATGCCCAAGGCCCCAAGCTCACTATTAAGGACCGTTCTCTGCTACAGCATCCCCTGCTCCAGACACTGGTCATGATTTATGGTCGTTAGATGGCCATAGGAACAAAGCTTTTTTTTTTTTTTTTTCCTTTCATTTTCCTTCCAGCTATATGCTTCGGGAAGGTCAAGGGATGCCAGGAAAGGGAGGCCTTACCTCTCGCCTTTCAGAGCCGCCCATGGGGTGCTCTAGGGGTATGGCAGCTAATACCTGCTTGAGCATTGGGCTGGGTCAGGCCACAGTTGTTTTTCAGCAATGATTGTTGCTGTCTACTCTGTAACCACTATTTCGGAGTGAATTTGTCACTCCACATCTCCTTGGCTTGGGCCTGAATCGTCCTGGGTGGGTTAAGATGGGGTATGCACATGTGAGTGCCCCTCAGCAATAAACACGTGGATTCACATAGTCCCAAGCAAGCACTTCAATGGCACTTTTGCCCTAAAAATGAACCTGGCTATTTGTTTTCCAACAGTTGCTCTGTGGAAGACCCCACAGAAGTGATCTAACAACTACTTCCTAAAATGCACATCAGGAAAAGCAAAGGCAGATGGGCACTGTCCACCTGTCCTCCTGCATTCCCCCTCCCTCCTAGTAGCCCCACCCCCAGCTGCTCACTGGTGGCCACCTCCGCCCCTCTGCACAGAACCATCTGCCACTGACGCCTGACCTGACTGATGCCCAATCTGTGATCCTCCAGATACACTTGAAAAAGAACGGGGACAATCTTGTCACAGCTGTGAGCCACCGGAACATTAGCATAGGACACCCTCATGGTGGGAACAGATGGGTTCTATGCATCCTTTTCAAACATTTCTGTCTTTAGGGTACAGAGGCTCTGCACTTCAGTTTTCAAGTACACCCACACTTGGGTGGCCTGAAAGTTAGGGAGTCAGGGAAATAAGTGCTGATCAGTCTCTGCACTTCTGTGGCAGTTGCAAAAGCAATTTAAATACATCTATCGGGGAGCTGAAGAACATTTCCTATGCTGAATCTTGGGATGAAACTGACAGGGCTACAGCTCATCATGTTGGAGCAACAGAGAAAAACACATTGAAAAGAAGCAAAACAACATAAAATATAGCTGCAACTCGCACGCAATAAGCAATTTATTTTCCCCTCACACCATACTGCAACCAGGAGCCGAGTGATGCTATTATTTTATTATTTATAACAACTGGGACTTAGCCATAGGAGACTTGGCAGAGGTATCTGAGTTTCAGGCCATTTGTTTTCTGCTTTTATCATTAGTCATTCCTCCAGCCAAACACTGCAGCTACTGAGAGGCAGAGCCCAAGCTCACAGCTGCTGAGCGTGGAGTCTCGCGGCAGAGGGGCAAGATGCATGTGCAGATCTGGGCCAAAGAGGCTGGAGATGTACAAAGCCAGCAGTTCAGCTCTGCCAGGCACCTTGGAAGTCACCTGGTGCCCCTTGATACCCAGAAGGCCAGAGGACAGCGTGATATATAGGGATGAGGGGTGGCTCTGCAGCAAGGACAGGTACTGGTCCCCTGCTCCTAATGCATGACTCCAGGGATATAGCGCACACACACACTCCTGTCTGTTTTCTCCTTCTCAGAGCCATGAGGCCCTCCCTTCTCCACATCATGGTCCTCCTTGCTGATGGTGCCAACAGAAAAACAGCAACATTCTGTCCACTGAATGCCACTCCTACAGATCTGCCCAGCCATTCAGACCCACCCACACTTCCTGGCCCCATGACATAAGAGTGCATCTCCAAGGGATGGCCCAAGATGACAGCCACAGAAGGCAGCTAAGATAGGACACCTGGTGACTCCAACATGAGGTATGTTAGAAACATAGAACAGACCCCAGGTTTGAAAGCTTGTACATGAAAACAATAAAGAAATCTCAAACACACTGTTACTACTATTGTTGTTTGACAGTGCAGGGCATCAGGCCAGGGCCTTTGCAACTCTTTTATTTTTTTATTTTGAGCCCAAGCTGAACCGAACCTTGGGATTCTCCTCCCTCAGCCTCCCAGGGTGCTGAGATTATTGGCCTGCACTGGCACACTCAGCTCATCTACATTGCTATATCAATTACACATGGAAACAGTACTGCTTCGATATCTGGGGCTAATGAAAATCCATTACTAAAGCTGACTGTACCTGTTTAATTCCATTTGTTTCGACGCAGCTCCTGTCTCTACTTCCTGCTGTTGGGCTCACTGTGGTAATGTCTGGGCTTTGAAGATCCACTTGTGACAATCAACTGACTAAATATTGCTCAAATTTTAAGTTTGGGTTGCATTTCACTCAAAATCTGTGTAAGCGTAGGGTAAATTATTCAACAGTAAAACCTTCAATTTCTGACTTCTGGGCGCTTCTGCAGTCACTGGAGAGGCTGCACAGAGCAGTTCATTGAACTCCTCTTTACAAAAGGGAAGAAGGAATTCAGCCACCAAATGCTGAGTGCACATGGGTTTTGACCTTTCTCAATTCTACCTGGAAAAAAATCTCAACTTATGAGAAGAAACTTTGATAGAGTACCTATTTTTAATGTGGTGAATTCATATCGCATATGACAATAGGGAGTAAGAGGCCCTATGGAGCTTGACAGCTTATAAATTTAAGAAAATGTTAAAAGAATCATCAATAGAAACAATTTCTTCACTGAGTTTGTCTTATAAAACCATTTGTCACAGCAATATGTAATACAAAAACTATACCAAGTCTAATGCTATATCAATTATTACTATACTCTCTTTAAAATAATTTTTTAATAATTTTATTGGGAAACAAATAGCAATGAGACAGTTTCAAAAACAATTAGTAGGACAGTTTCAATAATTAATACCTTACATATTGTTGTCTTAATGGTTATTAATTGTATAAGATGCAGACATGATATTCTGTCCACAAACACTATTAGAACAAATCATCCTATTCATTGAATTAAGAGAATGTAGCTGTATGTCTATCTTATTATGTATATACAGATATAAAATGGTCCTTGATTTATATCCTCTTTTTTTGGTTAGCTTTTTTAAGAGAGAGGTATTCCAAACTGTCATTTAAATATTATAGGTGCATGAATTCAGCAAAATATTCCAATATAGTCCAGTAGTCCATAATAATGGTGTGTTTTCTGTAAGACTGGCAATGTCAGATGTTGTTGACTTGAGCTTTTTATAGCTCAGAATATTAATATGACTTTATATACTTCATTTTTATACTTTTCTGCTGGATTATTAAGACCAAGACAAAGCAAGACCTACATAACAAGAAATGTAGCATTTCTATCTGATAAGGTAAGTCAAATCCCCTCAGGGTTTATCCTGTAACCCTGTACCTCACTTTGTAGATCCCTTGTCGGTATCAGCCATGTGGATGAGTCACAGCCATTGCTTGACCAATTTGCTCTCTGTGAAAGCCTGAGAGAATGTTTTCTTGCTATGTGACTCTCCTTAGGCACATTCTACATCATCAGTCACATTCCCCTGTGGCTCCATAATCTCCTTGGTCAGAAAATTTGGGGCACAATTCAGTTCCATGATGTTACAGTACAGTTTCTCCTATGTCCTGAGTCTTCACTGAGCTTGAAAGGCTAGGGCCAAAATGTTGGCCATCCCTGCAGCCATTCTTTTCCTCTAATTTTGGTCTGCAAACTTAGGTTGTTAAGCCTCCAGAAGAGAAGCTTATTGATTGTTATTACCCTATAACACAGGCAATTGAGCTTAACCTCACTGTATGTCTAAATATCAAACATCTTAGGCATAACAATGGAACAGGTATTGTCCATCAAGTGTTGATATGTTAATCTTTAAGTCCCTACAGAATATGAAGAAAAAAAATTTTTTTAATTAAAAAAACATTTAAAATACGAATGTCAGAAGTTGCTGGCTTGTGACATTCTTTTTTTTAATTTTTTTTATTTTTTTCTTCATATTCTGTAGGGACTTAAAGGTTAACATATCAATACTTGATGAAAAAACCTGTTCCATGTTGTTCCTAAGATGTCTGATATTCAGGATAGATACACAACTACTTTCTTTTAATTCACTGAGAAGAAAGATTTGTACTAATAGTATTTAGACAGGATGTCATGTCTGCATCTTGTACTATGAATAACCACTAAGAAGATAATATTCAATGTATGAATTATTGAAACTGTCCTATTAATTGGTTTCAAAACTATCTCATTGCTTCTTCTCAATAAAATTAATAAAAATAAATAAAATTAAAATAAATAAAATAAGAATAAACAATTACATATTTTTACACAGAAGTTTAAAAATCTAAACATATACAGTAAGGTAGGACAGTCCTGTGACTTTTTTTGTCTCTTGTTTTCATTTATTACCTTTTTTTAAAAACAAACATTTACTTGAGAGACAGCATCACAGTAATTGGTATGTCATGACAAGCAGTACATATTTAGAAGACCAGAATGACAGGCACTCCAAGCATGACCCTTCTATTACACATTGCTATCTTCAGTGCAGTTGCTTAGTTCACATGTATCAGCATTTATAGTTAGTCAGGGTGAGAATCCTACCAATTAACTGCTAGTTTCAAAAACCTGCTGAAGATTCTCAGGATCATTGCCTTACCCATCTTGTACATATAAATGTGTGGCTTTGCCCCCATCAAAGCCAGATTTTTTTCTAGCTTTCTTCCTTGCCCTCTCTTCGTGGTCTAATCTTCAAGTTCTTGCTTCCCTTCTAATTGTGTTATACCTTTCTATTTTTAGTTCCTCTTTTGAGTTCTTATACTAGGGAGACTATACGATATTTATACATGAGGGGTCTGGTTTATTTCACATATGAGTGTATCTTCAAGTGGTATCCACTTAAATATGAAGGTTTCAAGTTTATTATTCTTTATAGCTGAGTAACTCTCCATTGTATAAAATAATTTTTTTAGAAAGAGGTAATAGAAAAAGAGACAAGAACAAAAAATGTAAGACTTTTTGAAAGCACATGGTAATATTCAATCATATGTCCAATCTTGCATAACTATATCTGTTGATCTGAGCAACAGATTTGATGGTAAAAATAGATAATATATCAATCATTGTTAATCAGCTGTTCTTATTTTGAAAATCTGTAACATGTATTGTTGCATGTTATACTGTTTCTTTTTTTGTTTTGTTTTTTAATATAGCTTAGTACAGGGTCTACAGGGTCTCACTACATAAATAGGACTCATAGTTTTCAACTTCCCAACCATTTGGGATTACAGGCATGCACCACCACGCCCTAAGTTCTGCCTTGGGGGTCTCCTATAGTGAAAGATGTCAAATCTGTGCATTTGGGTTCTGGTAAAGCATTTATGATTGAAAGGGAACTTCAGGGCTAGGGAGAAGCTCAGCATCTAAGAACCTGCCTGGCAAGTGCAGGAACCCAGGTACCACATGCCATGCTAGCCCCATGAAACCTGGGAGTGCCACACCAGCCACTGAAACCAGGCATTGTGGTGCACACCTGTAATCCCAGTGGAAGAGAAGCTGAGACGGGAGAATCACTGTGAGTCTGAGCTACATAGCATGACCATATCCCAAATAAATAAAAATATTGAAGAAAGAGAGAAATAGACCCAGAGTGCAGGCCTGGCATGTGAGTGAGACCGCCTAGCCCTCCGGATCCTGAATAGACCCAGGGTGCAGGCCCAATATGGAACCCTTCAGCAGAACTCCTTGCAAAGAGCTAGAGGCAAGACCCACCCAGCTGATTCAGGAGCACAACATTTTTCCAGAGTGATACAAAGGGTTCGCCTGCAAGCCTGCAGCAGAAAGAAGTGGAGCATAGCAGACAGACCCAGGACACACCCACCTAGAGGAGTCTGAACTTCGTAGATCTGGACCAGTGCTAAGGTAATAACTCTATCTGAGCTCTAAACCAAAGGTCAAAAGTCAGTAGTACACAAGATGACAAAGAAGAAACAAAAAACAGTCTCAGGCCCCGAGTCCACCCAGTACAAATGCAGAAGACACTCGCATAGAGGAAATTGGAAATCACACACCTGAAATCTCTGAAATGATATCGTTGGAAGTAAAGAAACAACTGCAGAAAGGTATAGAAGAGATCAGATCAGAAATAATTGCTGAAGTAAAAAATGTAGTGATAACTGTAATCAGAGAACTACTAAGTGCTCCTAAAGAATACACTGATTAAAAAAAGAGCAGAATATAAAAATGATGGAACCCCTGAATAAGCAATATAGAAAATAAATAGAATGTATGAAACAAATTCAAAGTGGTATACATGAAATTAAAAGCTCAACCAAAAAGAAAGCTCAATCACAAGCTGGCAAATCTGTTTGAGTGAAAGTGAAAATAGACTTTCTGACCTTAAAGACACCATTGCAGCTAGTGAAAAAGTAAGCAAAGATCTCTTAAAAACAACTAGGATACAGGAAAATATAATTTAACACCTGCAAGACAATACAAAGATGAACAATGTGAGACTAATAGGCATCAATGAAAAGGAAGGAGTCAATACAAATGATATAAAAAGAATATGGGCAGAAGGAATAGCAGAAAACTTCCCAAATATGGGGCAACAATCTGACATTCAGGGAACCAAACCATATACAACTCCAAATAGCACCAGCCCAATTAAAACCATTCCCAGACATATAATAATCAAGATCCCAGAAATTCAGCACAGGAACAGTACACAAAAAGCCACTAAAGAAAAGAAACAGATCACTTTAAAGGAAAACCCATCAGAATAATGGCAGATTTCTCTTCACAAACCATCAAGACAAGAAGAGCATGGAGCAAAGTACTTCAAGTCTTGCAAGAAAATAAATTCCAACCCAGACTGATATATCCTGCAAAACTCTCTTTCAAGTATAATGGAGAAGAAAAATACTTCCATGACTGTGGAGGACCACCTGAGCAACTCTCCTTGAAAGAAGAGCGACTATCTCCATTTTGACTGAGCGTGACCCTATGTACAGAGCCGGCTAGGACTTCTGTTTATCTTTCAATTGGCCTTAAGCAATGTGTATTGGTCTAGCTGAGGTGCTGGTGATAGTCTATTTTATTTTTTTATGAAGTACAAATATCAATAAGACAGTTTTAAGATACCTTGACAAGATGGATTTGATAAATTAATACATTGTAAACTGTTTTCATAATGTTTTGGTATCATAGAAGGTACATACATGATATTATACTTACAGACATTATTATATCATATGACTCTTATCAGTAAATTAAGAGAGTGTAGCTGTTTCCCTATCTTATTTTTTATACCTGAATTACATCAAAGATTCAATAATTAATACTTTCTACCTTGTTATTTTCCTAGTGGTTGTCCACAGTATTAGAAGCCGACATAATATCCTGTCCAACCACTATCAGTGCAAATCTTGCCTCTCATAGAATTATGTAGAAGCACAGCGTTATCCATCCCAACTGTACTGTCCATACACACACATCATGATTCTTCCTTTCTGTACCCCTTCCTTTGTCTACACCTATCAGAGATGGGCACTCCATTGTCATTCAACTAACTTAGGTGTTTGAACTCGACAACACAATCCAACACAGACCAGCATTCCACAACAATAGTAAGTCATCCGAAGAAGTTGTCGACCATAGCCATTTATAGCTCAACTTATTATTATGGCCCCGCAATGTATACTTCATTTTTATACTTTTCTGCTGGATGGTTAAGACCTAGATAGAGCAAGACTTATATACCAACACATGTACTTTATATTTCTTATGTGATCAGTGAAGTCCCCTCAGGGTTTATCTTGTAGACCTGTACATTATTCTGTAGATCCTTTGTCTGTGTCATCCATGTGGATGAGTCACGGCCAATGCTTGGCCAGTTTGCTCTCTGTGAGAGCCTGAGAGAAAGTTTTCTCTCCATGTGACTCTCCCCAGGCACACTATAGAACTTCGATCTCTTTCCTCTGTGGCTCCATAATCTCCTTGTTCAGAAAATTTGGAGCTCAACTGAGTTTCATGATGTTGCAGTACAAGTTGTCCTATGTCCTGAGTCTTCGCTGACCTTGAAAGGCTAGGGCCAAAAGGTTGGCTAGCCTTGTGGCTCTTCTATTTCTCCAACTTTGCTCTGTGAACTTAGGTTGTTAACCATCCAGAAGAAAAGCTGATTAGTATCCTGCAGCATATGCCATTCACTTTGCCTTATTGGACTCAATTGATTTTAGTTGTTGCTGTACATTTCCATTTGTATTTCTGCTTTTCGCTTCTTATACTAGGGAGACTATACAATATTTACACACGTGTGTCTGGTTTATTTCACTTATGAGTATATGTTCAAGTGGCATCCACTTCAGT
>PVKA01055921.1:0-10113 GCA_004027165.1 Ctenomys sociabilis
TTTTTTTTTTTTTTTTTTTGTCTTTTTGAGACAGGGTCTCACTATGCAGTTCAGGCTGGCCTTAAGCTCACTTTGTAGCTCAGGCTGGTCTCGAACTCACAACAATCCTCCTGCCTCAGCCTCCCGAGTGCTGGGATCTTTCAGTCCTTTAATTAGTCGCGTTTCTTATACACTTGATCTTGTTTTTTCTTTCTAATGTGGAGTAAGATGCTATTTAATTTTGTTCTTCCATAGCTAATATGTTTATGCATATGCTTTAACCATTTTTTCTTTATAATAAGTTTTAAACACTTTCATTTTTGTGTATCTTGGTATGATTTTATTTAAATTTCTTGTGCAAAGGGTTCATTTTTCTTGGAAATGTATTATAAGTTGAACTAAATTCAAAAATTTTAAATCTTGAAATATTTATTGCCTATTCCTTTCTACTTTGAAAATTCTAATTACGTGAATATAAAAAAAAAGGAGCAGTCAGTGCTTACAATTTTTGTTTTTACTGATTTTTTTCCTCTCTTGAATTTCTTAGTTCGTGTTTTATTTTTAAACAAAACTCATACGTTTATATCTGGTAATCTAAAAAACTAATTTAGTTGGGCATGGTGGTGCATGCCTGTAATCCCAGCACTTGGAAGGTGAGGTGGGGAGACTAAGGACAGCCAAAACCTTCCTAGAAGGGCAACAGCAGTAGTGCAGCCCAAGGTCTAGGCCAAGGCCTTTTCATCCTAGAAGTGAGGGAGTCCCACTTGACACAAGGCTAAGCTTCCCTGCAGCAGCAGGACCAGACCCAGGCTGGGACCCAGAGACTGGCTGCAGCATGGTGGGAAACCCCCACAGTAACCATAGGCACAAAAGAAAGCAGAAGGTCCAGGATGAAACAGGAACTGAGAAGGCTATCTATCAGCACAGCGCATAACTTGAGCAGGGAGCAGTGGTACATTCCCGGGGAGAATGAGCAGCCTGTCTCCCAGAGACACCTGGCCATCACTAAAGAAACTTATGGCAACAACTAGCATGTAACTAGAACTAGCCCTAGATGTTTCTTACCATGGTGCTGGCCAGTGCTATGCAGATTACACTTCACCACTCTGTAATGGCAAGAAAAGCAAGGAGAGATTCACTGAGGCTTTTTTTTCCCCTATGGTTAGGGCTTACGTTGGGGTTAAGGAATGAGACCAGTACCTTATGGGAGATGCTACTAACATCCAACCACCAATAGGCTGCACCTCCCCAAAAAAGACCAATGATGCTAAAGCTGCAATTCCTATGCTACAGGAACATGAACTCAATGTCAAAAGAAAAAAGTGGACAGCAGAGGAAAACTCAGGTGACATGAAAGCAGTATCATAGCTGGAATTCTAAAGAAAGGCCATATGAATAACAGAAATAAAAATGCAGCAATAAGGCAAGTATACTGATAAAGAAAAGAAAGACCAATACAGGTTGAACACTCCTAATGTGAACAACCTCAACCCCAAATGTTCCAAAATCAAAAACCTCTTCAATGCCAACAACTTTCTTACTCTCACCACGTGAAAATTATGAATCTATTAGACCTGATTGAAAAACACACAAAAGACAGAGAAGCTAGTCTGAAAGGGAGAAATAGCTGAGACATGTTGAGCACCATTGCTCTAGCACTTTCTTGAGTCTATACAAAATGGCAGAAACCACTACCCAGCAAGCCCAAACCTAGACATTATGCACATACAATCAAGTCATCAGCAACAGAGTCCAGCCCCAAACCACAACACAGGATGATGTGGCATCTGGGTGGGGCTGGATCTTGTACCCAAAATATAGAGTATACAATATCCAAGGCCTCTGGCTCAACACTGACTGCCAGAACCTAATAAGGCTGAAGAAAAGGCTATGAGGAATAGAATAAACACTGGACAGAGTGGATGACAGTAGAAGCACAGAAGAAAGTCCTCCAATGCTGGGTTTTGGGGTTCTCTCACACTGTGCAGTGATGTAGGATCCCAAGAGCTTTTGTTCAAATGGTTATAGCTTGTATCCTGAACAGTTCTCTCACCCTTACAAAGCTTTTTGTCATAAGACATTCTCATATCACCTAGTGCCACTCACATGTTGGGAGAGCTCAAGAAGAGAAAGGTTCATAACCTCTCAGAGTCACTATGGAACATTTCTGACCCCACAGACTCCTCATGAAAGAGTCAAAGGCAAAGGTGTCCTATGAGTTTAGGATGGGCTACCTGGCCTTCAAGAATAACAATGAAGCAAACCCATCAAGTATATTTAAACACATTAGTTCACATCAATATTATAAAATAATGGTCAGCTTCAGAAGCTGATGAGAGATCCAAATCAATAACCATTTTGTTTGGTTTTGTGTGTTGAGGATTAAACCCAGAGCCTAGGGGGCTAGGGGAGATGGCTCAGTAGAATAAGCACTTCCCTGGCAAGCGCAAGGGCCTGAGTTCAATCCTTGGTTCTGCCAAAACAAAAAGCAAAAAGCAAAAACAAAGCCTTGTGATAAAGGCAAATGTTCTTTGACTAAGCTACATCTCTAATGTTCCAATTCAGTATCTTAAGGACTAGTACTCAAAGGACAAGAATCAAACACCTGTCCAGTCTTGCTCTAAAAAGTGTGCTGCTGACATCCTAAAAAAAACAAATGCATACTAAATGACTATTACAGCTTATACTTAAATGTGCACACACACACACACACACACACACACACACACACACCCAAGCCTCATGTGTGCATGGGGGGGGCTTCTAGGAATGACTGGCTCACAGGTGTAACACTGGATCATAGGTGTATGATATTGTCCTAGTCCAGTAATTGATTTATCATAGCTCTAGGTGTGGATGATGAATCTACTGAAGAGAGAAGCTCCAAGTAGAACCCTGGGAGTGACTGGCACCAACTAATAAGATGTAGCCTGGATGAAACAAAAAGGAAAAGCAAAAGGAAGCCTACTATGCCCCTGTACCATGCTACCCTGCCTTGGAACTAGCCAATTATGGACTGAAACCTCTACAAACTGTGAGCTAAGATAACTCTTTTCCTGCTTTAACTTGCAGGTACCTAGTGTTCTGTATCAGCAATGAGAAAGTAATTAAGACAGTGACAGAAGAGTACCTTTTTTTTTTTTGCAGACCCGTGGATTAAACTCAGGCCCTTATGCTTGCCTAGAAAGCGCTTATTCTACTGAACTATCTCCCCAGGCCCAAGAGTACCATTTTGAAGATTTCAATGCCTAGTAAAGACAGATATTAGGTATCAGAAGCTGCCTATATTAGAAAAAGGGAAAGAAACAGCTATCACATCCCTTGTCTGGGGGCAAGCTTCCCATAATTTCACAAAGGGATTAAGCTTAGTTAGGGAGATAGCTCAGTAGTCTAAGTACCTGCCTGGCAAACACAAGGACCTAGTTTCAATCCCAGGTACCGCATACCATGCCAACCACTGAAATCAGTCATGATGGCTCATGCCTGTAATTCTAGCCCTAGGGAGGCTGAGATTACTATGAGTAATCAAGAGGATCACTATGAATCTGAGCTTCATAGCAAGACTCTGTACCAAATAAAAGAATGAATAAAAGACCAAAAAAAAAAAAAAAAACAGGATTGAGCTGAATCTGCCCCTATGTCCCTATCAAGAAATACAGAAGGACCTCCTAAACTATGACCTGAGTATGGGATTCACAGAATCTAGTCAGTTAGCCTGGGCCAGTGATGGAATGTTCTACTTTCTGACCTTGACCTTTATGGTACTACTAGAGCTTGCCTGTAAAGAACTCATTAAACCCAACATTCACTTTGTGATTTTCTGGAACTAATTTTTTAGCAAAAAGAGTTTATAACACATAGAATATAGGAAAAATCCTGTATTCCTGAGAATGATACAGAGAGAAAGAATGGTGGGAAGGAAAGAAAAAAGCAAAACCAAGCCCACTAGACTGGTACACAGTTTGGTGGTCAAGCACTTGCCCAGCACATGCAGGAGGCAAGGCACTGCACTCAACCCTCAACACTACCACCAAACAAAGCCCCCAAATACATGCCCACTGCATACCCTGAAGGGTGTCAGAATGCTAGTGCACCATGCTGAGAAAAGAGAAACATAGCCATATATTCTGCCTCTCCAGTAAAAGAACCTAGTTTAGAGATGTCAAAACAGCTCTAGCAAATGATAGAAAATTCATTTGTACCAAATAATTCTAGCCACCAGCTTCAGGAAGAATTCCAGAAGTGCAAAACTGCTATTTTGCAACTTGTATAAGATAATGACTTCAACAGTGACTATTGAAGACAAATAAAAACCTTCAAGTGAATGCTGGACAAAGTGGTGCAAATTGATAAACCCAACAATGAGAGAGACTGAGAGGAAGGACTGCAAGATTGAGTCGCACTTGGACAACTTAGAAGACACTGACTCAAAATTAAAAATAAAAAGGGGTGGAGATACAGTTGAATAAATAGTGGAATATCCATGTTCAATCACAGAACCACAAGATACAAGAACAAAGAACCTTCAGGTGAACGGCTGGTAAGGAAGGGATCAGTGGTCATCATGGATGACCCTTCTGCCTCACAGCATGTCTACCAAGGCACCCGTGCCAAGATAAAAATCACATAATTGAAGCCTAAATATAGTAAGTCCCCAATTTACCAACATTTACATTCAAACTCTAACAGATGTACTATGTAACACTTATTTGCTGGGTTATGGATGAATCCCACTTATGAACAACTCTCTTAGGACAAAATTTTAAATGAGGGACTTACTGTACTTGAATTTACCCATGTCCAGTTTACCTGGATCCAATTTTCAGACCACAGGAACTAAGGGAAACAAATGAAATAGCACAGAAAGCGATCAGTTGAACCCAGAATCTGGACCCAGCTCCCTCAACAGGTCATAGATATGAAAAACTGGAGAACGGATAGTAGAAAGCATGTTCTGAATTAGAAGAGATGCAAAAGACTTGACACTGGAGGATGATGAACATGAAGAAAGTATGAGGCATCACTTAAAAATGCAAAGCTGTTTTTATTCCCACATATATCATGTGCTGCTTCTATGTAAAAAGATGTCATGTTTTCTCCTAATTAGGGATTCACACTGAAACATTTTGTGGTAAAATGAGGTTGGCTTAAAAAAGGGTAGCCGAAAACCAAGAGCAGTGAGAAGGCAAGACCACTGCTGGTAAAGGCCAAGTCTGAGCAATGCATAGAGGGTGAGCCACACTCCACTTTCTCATTTTGAAAAGCTCCTTTAAAAATATAGATGCAAGGATTCCAGATGAATAACAAATGGGACAAAACTGTGGGAAGTGGTATTAGTCTTTCCGAGGGAGATCAGGCATCTGTGAGAAGCCTGCTGGGCAAGGGTCATGGAAGCCTGGGACAACATGGACAAGGTGGATGCTGGATTTTTCCTCGGGGTGCCATTCAGACTACAAACTGAGTATAGCATGTTAAATTCATAGGAGAGATAAGGTTCCAAACAGAAATACGATCCCCTTAGATCTTTTAAACACAGCTATCAAAGCAGGGTACGGGGAGGACTAGGGGTTCTTAATGTGTGTGTGGTCCTAGGAGCTGGAAATTTCTAGAAGAACTGCCATATCAGCAGAATCAGCAACTCCAGCTGTATCAACAAGCACTGGAGGTGAGAGCCACTGGGCCAGTCTCCAAAGACCAGCATGACAAAGCTAGGACACATGGCTGACCTTAAGATCGGGTCCATTCCTGCTTTTCTCTGGAGCTGGTAATCTGGCTGCACCACCTACTTCACTGCCATAACCTGGGAAAGTGAGGTTCTCTGTGTACCAAGTCTCAGGACAACACCCTATCAGCAGAGAGGCTAGGTAAGTTACTGCTAATTCTGCACTCCCAAAACTTGTGGTAAAGATTCAGCGATTTAGTTGATGAGAACAGCTTCAGTAATAAAAGGACTAAAAAATCTCACAGGAATGACAGTCAGAGGTACCCCTCAGGGAGCAAATGAACAAGGTGCCATCTCAGCATTGGCTTTCCCAGAGAATGTGAGGCCAAGAGTGGAGGGCACTGAAGGCCAAGCAATTGTGAAAGGCACCTATCAAACTCATACCAATAAACCTACCTCAGTCCTTCCCCACAGCCAGCTGCAGAAATGGCTCTAACAGCTGACAGAAATCCTGGCCAAAAGCTATGGAAAACCTCTCAGCACAGGCATCTCTCTGTTTAAACTATGAAAATCCTCTCTCAGTCACAGATCAGAGGGAAGTGACAGCTCACAGAACAGATGCTTGGCCTTCTGGGCTAGGATTGTCCTGCCAGGAGCAACAGGGCCAGGTAGCAGTCCACGTGGTCTATCTTATCTCAAGCTACTTGTTCCAATGGTTCTGTTTATAGCCTAGTTGGGTTCCCCAGTCACCAATACCAGGGACTGAAGAGGATACAGAGTCTGTGGCTTATGGGAAAGACTGGGCTTTCTGCACATGACATTTCTGTTCCTGTTTTAAGTTTAAAACAAATTTGCTTACTTCATGATCTACGCTCTCGGTGGCCATGCACTGGTTATTGGCCAGGGTGGTGATCTCGCGGCTCTTCGGGGTTTCCATCCGGCAGCTGCAGAGAGGCACTTCCTGGAGGCCATCTGTCTCCAATGCATCTGGACCATTGGCCAGCCCTAAGTCACACAGATAGGCATCAGCTTATGCAACCTTGACCTCCAAAGGGCCAACCAAGAGCAAACATTTATATCTTTACAGTGACTGCACATGCACAGAAATATGAGCAACACCATTTACGACACAGCAGCACTGCTTGAAGGAAACACACCTGCACACTGCCCTGCCCCACAAACGTCTGCTAACTGTCCTCTCAGGGCCTCTGCCATAAGGCAAAGAGAGAAGCCACATCTATATCAGCAATTCTAAAATCTTAATTTGCACACAAAAAACATTCACTACAGGTTGATACTTTATTTTCCTCACTTAGTTTTGAAAAGCCAAAGAATTTCTGACAAAGTAAATCAGTATTTTTGACACAATTACCTCCCTTTATTAAAAACTCTTATTCACATCTAAAAGAATACAGTGTTAAAGTAAACTAAATGAAGAGTAGGCCCAAAATATCCTGGAGAAGACAGAGCCAGTTGAGCCATTAAGCCATCTAGCCCCTGCTTGCTTTCCAAACACTAATGAAACTGGGCTATTTATTCTGGCTGGCGATAAAGAAGTGAAACTTATGTTCAACCAGTCAAACACCTATTTTATTTTATTTTATTTATTTATTTATTTTAGCAGAACCAGGGGTTGAACTCATGCCCTTGCATTTGACAGGGAAGCACTTATTCCACTGAGCCATCTCCCCAGCCCTGTTCAACCAGTCAGAAGCAGCCCACTAATTTACATAACAAGGGACTCGCCAGCATAACAGAGCAAGTAACTCCAACCAAGCAAATACTTTAGTGCCTGTTCCAGGTTTGTCCTAAACAAACCACCTTCTGCATTCCTTCAACACAGCCCTGACCATTTCTGGCTTGCAGTGACCTGACTTGTAAGTCATTCAAACAAACTCTTTAAGAAGTATGCTCATCTCTGTCCACACTCCAAAGATACTTGTGCTGAGGCAGAGGACAGTCAACACTCCACAGAATCCCTCGCTGCTCATGTCAGTAACTGGAGGTAGCCCAGGTCCCTCCTAGGTCCCTTAATGATTGTCAGTAAACAAGAAACAACCTCAGCCATGGCTCTTTGTGAAGAAGCTCAGGAGAAGCAACTTCAGCAGCCCCTGGATTTATCCCAATACCCCAAAAGAAAACAGGAAATGTGAGGCAAAACTCAAATCATAATCCCTGAAAGTTTAAAACTAGAAGAGCCTTTAAGAACATCCTGCCTAACAACTTGGCTATTTGTTCTTCCATAAAAATAATAATAATAAAAAAGAAAGAAAAAACCACTTGGTTTTAACTGACGACACACATGCCTACACAGAGAATTAGTCAGCTAACTGTCCTCTGATGTGCCAACTATGTTGACTGAGAAGAGTGAGGTGAGGTAAGCAGAATCCAGGGTCTACACAGTAGGGTAGCTCATCTATGCATGGGTGTCTCTGTGGCCTACACTGTGCCTTAGTCCCCGGCAGCAAGGACTTGCAGGATGTTAGGAGAAATCCTGTGTGCAGCATCTCTCCACCAAGCTCTGGCTCTCCTGCACCCAACACTGCTATGGCACCTGCTGCTAATCACCCCCAAGCTTACACCTTCTCCCTCCCATTACTTGCTGTGGTTATATCATCAAACTCATCTAGACATAATTATAAGCAACAATGATTAGAAGAAAGCCACCTCAAGAGGAGACCCTAAGAAAGACCTTTTCTCTTTTTTTTGTTTTGTGTTTTTGTTTTCTGAGCTAGGGTCTTGCTGTATGAACTCATAGTGATCCTCCTGCTTCAGCCTCCAGAGTACTGGGATTACAGGCATGTAACCACTATGCCTTCTTAACCCATGACTAGAATGCCACTTGCCTCAGCAACCTAATTCAAGTGACCCCTAAGGCACCCATTATCCAAATGGTGGCTCTGCCACTACCTCTCTGCGGGTCCCAAACTCCACAATTCAAGCATGAGCATGAGGGAACAATGCTGTTTGTTTCTTCAAGATGTTGACTCCCTAAATCAAAAACATGACAGAACATACTAATCACTGAATGAGTCATCATTTGCCAAATGTAAGTACAGTGTGAGAAGCTAGTTTATAAAATACCATGGGATTTAAGAAAAGCTGCTGCAATAGGCCTTTTTCTTCTAACCTCTCTAACTTGGCTCGCACTATTCTGGCCCCTGCATTTGCCACCCTGATCCTTTTCAGTTAAATCCTTGACCCTGTTATCACCAGATAGATCAGACATGTTTGTATGGAAGGTCCTTCAGTGTCACCACACTTCACCTCGCTCATCTCCAGCAGCAGGCAGGGTTTTTGCTGTACTGCACAGAAGCTGACTGGCAAAGGGAGCACTGTGCTTACAATCAAATCTCCAACCTGCCTTCTGAATCCTCTACAATGATGTCTAGAAGGCTTGAACACAGTTACACTTAATCTATAAAACAGGTATGGGGTGCCTCATCCCTAAAGGGCCTTATATGCAAGAGAAGTTTCTGCTCTAGTTGGTACAAGAAAGATAAAAAGTATTTTGCAGGCTGGTAGAATAGCTCAGGGAACTACGTGCCTGCTTAGGCAAGCACAGGGACCAAGGTTCAATATCCAGGACCATATGCCATCCCAGCCTTGCCCTTGGGCGCACTGAGCCAGCCACCTAGACCAGATACAGTAGTGCATGCCTATAATACCAGTGCTAGGAAGGCTGAAAACAGGAGGATCACTGTGAGTCTGAGGTGCATGGTGAGACCCTGTATCAAACACATTTAAAAAAAAGAAAAAAGAAAAAGTTTCACCAACAGATAAGCCCAGATTTATGATGTAAGCTAAAGATATTTCCTAAATTACACAGGTGCATCACACCCCTCAAACATTCAAAGCCCAGAGAAAGTGGTTATTTGTTGTCTTAAAAAGATTTATTAGGGCTGGATAGATAGCTCAGTAGAGTAAGTGCTTGCCTGGAAAGCACAGGGTCCTGAGTTCAATCTCCAAAAAAAAAAAAAAAAAAGAATTATTAAACCCCTGCAGTAATCTACACCTTTACATTTACAAAATCCAAGTGGATGTAAATAGCTATGGAAGTTTATACTTCTCCTTGTATTACTTTTCACAGAGGTTTCCCAGAACCACTAGTTACTTTTCAATGACATAAGGGTTTCAGGGGACACAAGAGGGAAGAAGAAGGGGAAAACTGAGGGCAAGGCTCCACAGCCTCTACACAAGAACTGCCAGCAAGGGCCGGCGGTATAGCTCAGCGGACTAGGCGCTTGCTTAGGTAAGCGCAGCGGCCAGGGTTCGATCCCTGCTTCCGCTTGCCGCGCTGGCCCCGCCTTCGGGTGCGCTGAGCCAGCGATTGGAGTCCGGGTGTGGTGGCGCGCGGCTGTAATCCCAGCACTAGGGAGGCGGAAAGCAGGAGGATCACTATGAATGTGGGCTGCGTAGTGAGACCCTGTGTAAAAAAAAAAAAAAAAAAAAAAGAAAAGAAAAACCTAAAA
>PVKA01055922.1:0-10113 GCA_004027165.1 Ctenomys sociabilis
AGCCTTTCTAATTCTTCTGCTGAATTGCTGATGTGAAATATGTAAATATATATGGGCACCTGGGGCAGTTATACTCAAATAGTGCTATCTATAACAATTCGTACTGGCTTTTTCCCAAGGCTGTTGATTCCCAGTGTATGAAAACAAATGAGAAGCATATGAAAGTCAAAAAGTTCTTGATAGTACATGACATTCTGTGTTCTCTCATCCTTGATTTTAGCGAGCATTCCAAACTTTTGGCTTCCGTCACTGAGTGTGATAGACTTCAAAAATGCAGGAGTTTCTGCCTTGGCTTTTGATAAGAATCCCAAACCTTGCATGCTCCCATAAATCACTGGTGTAGAAATCTGTCAGAAAACAGTCTAAGAGTTCCACTTTTTCTTTGTGGTATTTGGTGTTTCCAAATTAGATTATTTGTTGAATGTTCAAGGGAGCATGTTTGCTGGAGGGGCTCAGCATATGTCAGACAAATATCAGGCTAATGAGATGGAGTGCACAGGAATGAAATCCAGGGTAAGTGTTATTCCTTCTTCTACCATGAAAGCAAGAATTCTGCGGAAATGTGGCTTTCCTGGAAGTGACCCTAAAACACTCTCTAGAGTGGCATCATAAACATTGTGAAGTGCAAAATGGGGACTACTTAAGATTTGAACTCTAGACTGTATCTCATATTTGTTCAAGTTTATCCATAGCTGTTATAGTATACTGATAGCTAGTGGGCTGTGGTAATTCGGAACAAATGTTCTAAAGTTAAATGTGACTTTTTTTTTTTTTTTTGCTAGCTACTTGATAACTGCCCTTGTATAATTATTAATGCTCTAAGCCTCAAGCTACAGAGCAGATAACAATATTCTTCTCTCACAGGGCTTTTAGAAAAATTAATAATATCTATTACAGAGTGTGTATGTAGTAAATGCTCATTGATATTATTTGTAATTTTATGGAAAAGTTAAGAAGAAAATGTAAATATGTGGAATAGACATATCAAGCAGCTTACTTTATTTCTGTGTGTTGCTGTTTTTCCTAGTGCCACTTTTATGATGTCTAATTTACATGGAAAAGTAATTTTTTTTCAAAGAAGAAAGATTATGGCCCACACAGTGCAAAATTATGATCCTTTGCTTTGCTTCTCCTTCAACTTGCAGCTGGTTGGCTCAGAGAATTTTAGGATGATGATTTTAATAAGCTTTCAAAATCTTCATTGTGTGGAATATTTATCTATACCACTATTTCCCCAGATTGTATCTAGATCCTCTGAGTCAATCAAGTGGGCTTCCTCGCTACATCATCATCATAAGCATAGTTCTTAGGAGGCATGTTGACTTTATGTGTAGGTAGAATGGGAGTAGGAAGGATTAGAAAGCTTTGGCATTTACCTTGTTAAAGTTTTATAGCTAAGCTCTGGTTCAAGGGTCTACTTAAACGACTTAACTGTACTAAGAAAAATGGGAGCATTGAGGCCAATGAAATGAGTTCACAAAATTCTATGAAAGTACCAGTTCTAGCAAAGATCACTGCATTCAATGATCAAAGGTGTATAACTATGACATTGACTAGTTTTACTGACCAGAAGAAAATTTATAATTTTCCCTACAGGGAAAAATGCAAGGGACATTATCCTTTTTATATCGTCATATATTTTAGAGCATATTATTTCAACTCAATATTATTGATATGCTTCTTACATGCCAGGGTCACTGCTGTGAGTAAAGTGTCAGTGCTTTCTGTGAGGCAGATTCTGTTCAAGTTGGGGTGATGCAGCATGAAAAACCACAAAATTTAGTAAGAGATTTAAAGTATTTAGACAGTGATAACAGGAATAAACTTATTGTATAAGAAAAAGCCATTTTACTCAGTTTGGCCTGAAGAATTAATTGATATTTGTTACTTGATTCCAGGTAGATTAGAAAAGTCAAAGTCCACTCTAAAAGGTGATGGCCCAATCAGAGAACTGAATGTGGGTCACAACAGCTGTGTGGAATATGAGAACATAGTGGACAAAAAGGAAAAAAAAAGAGTTAAGTAGGATTTTTATTTATTTATTTTTGTATTTTAAGGAAGGGTCTACAGGGTGTTCAGGGTCTTACTACTAGATGGGACTCATAGTGATTCTCCTGTTTACAGCCTGCCAAGAACTGGGATTACAGGCATGCACCACCATGCCCAGTCTCAATTGGTGTCTCATTGCATCCTGGGGATGGGGCCGGCATGGCAGGCCCAAGATGAAACCCCCAACCCTTTGCCCTGCTTGACCGGCCCGAAGGACTTCAATCAAGAAAGGTTTCCTTGGCCAATACTAAAGAGTATTCTGCACTTTAGAAGTAAAGTTCACCAAGGAAAGCTGTTCTTCCCATCATGTCTTCTTCATCATCAGATGTATGTCATGTCAGAAATAGATGGAAAGGAGCCACAGAAATTCTTGTTAAGAATTCTCTTGAAAATCAGCTATTCACATTGGACTGGTTTTGCCTGGTGCTCAGTTGTTCTTGGAGGAAGGAAAGGTGTTTTATGGGCTACCACACTCTTCATTTGCTCCTCGTGTTTATGTAACCTGCCAGGACCCTGGAGGCATCTGTGTTTGCGAGCCTCCTGAGGGGGAACTACAAAATTAAATTTGCTAGAATGGCTTAGCCTGGCTGCACACGGAACAACGTGTAGGGGCTATCACAGCCACAGTCAGGAGCATAATTTAAGAGACTCCTTGAAGAACCCACAAGTCAACGATGGATGGTCAGCTCGGGTGAAAGGCAAGGTGTGGGGAGTGAGCTTCAGAAAGGACGCTCTGGCTCTGGCGACCAAAAGTGAAACTAGATGGCAGAGGAGGAGGGGGTGGCTAGTTTCCAAGTCAGTCAGTTTGAATGTAAGGTGTTGCACATGCATACAAAAAAAGAGTGAGACATGCTACACTTTCATGTGATTTGTGTGTGTGTGCATGAGTGCATGTCTGTCTGTCTGTCTGTCGGTCTGTCTGTCTGTCTGCCTGTGTATAAATGCCCATAAAACCCAGGGCCAGGGAATAAGAAAAGTGCAGGGAATACTCAAATCAAAGTACAGTTTATTACTATGATCTTTCTCCCAAAATCTAGGCTTTGAAAGTTGAAAGATGAGACCGTTTGGGAAGTGATTAGATCAAAAGGGCTCTTCCTTAGCAAAAGGCTGGAGGGCAATACCTTAGGCACCTACATTTGGCCATTTTTTACTGGTTGCAGGTGAGGACACAGGACTTACTTCTGCCATGGAACCAAATTCTGGATCTTGACAATCTCTAAAACTGTGAAAAATAGGGGCTGGCAAGATAGCTCAGCAGACTAAGTGCCTGCTTAGGCAAGTACAGGGACCTGGGTTCAATTCCCAGGCCTACTTGTCATACCAGCCCTGGGGTACACTGAGCCAAGGTCTTAGTCTGGGCATGGTGGCACATGCCTGTAATCCCAGTGCTGGGGAGGCTGAAAATAGGAGGATCACTACGAGTTCACTGCAGTGATACCCTGTAACAAAAACAAAAAAAAAACCTCTGAAAAATACATTTCCATTGCTTAAATGTCCAGTCTGTTGTATTCTATTATGACATTGTAAGTGAATTAAGACACTTGAATAGGAAAGGATTGAAGAAAGGACCTTAGACTACAGTGCACACCAAAGAAAGCCTCCACCAGGGTGTGATCAAAATGAGAATGACGTAGGTGTGGAAGGAATCTACCCTTTAAGAAAAGATGTGCCCACTCCCGTGTCCTCACTGTGCCGAGTCATCAACGCTGACACATCATGATGGCAAAAACTGCTACAGATTTTAAGTGTGCAAAAACTCACAGCTATCAGCTAACTGCTCTGTTTTAGTTTTTGTATTTTAGGGAAGGATGTACAGGGTGTTCAGGTTCTTACTACTAGATTGGATTCATAGTGATCTGCCTGTTTTCAGCCTCCCAAGAGCTGGGATTACAGGTGTGCACCATCAAGTCCAGTCTCAATTTGCATCTTGGGGCACCCTGGGTGCAGGGCCGACAAGGCAGGCCTGGGATCAAACCCCTGGCCTCTGCCAGGTGATTTAATACACTGAGCTATTTGGCTGGAGGACAAGGATTTTTTTTTAAAGTTTCTCAGGCTGCCTTAAGGGCAGGTCTGGTAAGGCAGATGGAGCTAGGGAATGGAACCGCAGTATCCTGTGCCTGACTGCAGGTGCTTAAAAAATTGAGCTCACCAGCAACACCCCTGTCCCCCATTAACTGTTCTTTACTAGATTTTCTGGACTGGAGCTGCAATTGGGACAATCCCATAGTTGACCCATGTCCCACCAGTAGAAGTACTTGATTCTTGTGATAGGATGAGAGTTAAGGTTTTGCTTGTTTCCTATAGATAGATAAAAATAAGATATGATGGATCCTCTACAAGGATTTTACACAATAGAGGGCAGTTTGACTACAAAGAAGGATAAATTTGAGTCATTTATAAGATGTCCCATAAGAGCAAAATATTAAATGAAATAAAGCAGACACAGAAGCTCAAACATAACATGGCTTCTCTTCTATGAGAAACCCCAAGGCACGAGTAAATTAGAGAGTCACATAAAAGATATATAATAGAGGACAGGAAGATACACCGTTTGCAAAAGTAGGAAAGGGATCTAGTGATGTAGGAAGTGGGGAGAGATAGGAAGAGCAGCAGATGGGAAAAGACTTAAGATGTGTTATAAACATGTACCAACTTCTCATGATTAATGTAATCACTATGTACTAGAAAAATGTTCTAAAAATACTTTTAAAAACCATTAATTTTAAAATTCTAAGCAAACAACAAGAAACCAAGCCTTTTATTACTGTCTCTTCATATTATATTTGTAAGTAATAATAAGCTCTGGCAGTACTGCTGTATGAGTTCTTCAAACTCTTGTTTTATGTTTAGAGACAATGCCAGGACCCGTCCTTCCTTCCACCATTAGAAATGATGCACCATTTCACCTAGCAAAGTAATAGGAATTCAACAATGGTCTGAATATTCTCTTCCTGCTTCGTAATATCTTTACCCCATTTTACTTCTTATTCACTTTTGGATTTCTCACTCTCATAAAGTAATGTGATATTTAAATTGTGTACCTGAGTTATTTCACTTAAGACTGTGGTTTCAAGATGCATCCATTTGCCATAAAATGCTTTAAGTTTATCCATACTTATGGCTGAGAAGTATTCCCTTGCATTTAAACACTCCATATTCTTTATCCACTCATCTGTTTATGGATATATAGACTGCTTCCAAGATTTAGCTATGAATTGTGCTGTTTTGTTTTCGCTTTTTTTTTTTTTTTTTGTGGAAGGAGGGATTGAACTCAGGCCCTTGTGCTTTCCAGGGAAATGCTTATTCTACTGAGCCATCACCCCAGCCCTAGTGTTCTCTATATATTTTAGATGATAGTCCTCTGTTTGAGAAAGCAAGTAACTTTCTGCTCTGTAGGTTTTCTCTTTATTCTGTTAGTTTCCTTCACTGTGCAGAAAATTTTTAATTTGATGTAATACCATTTGTTGACTCTTTGTAAATTTCCTGGGCAAGCAGAGTTTTTTTTTTTTTTCATTGAATCTTTGGTTACATCCATTTTTTCAAGAGCTTTCCAGGGCTGGCGAGATAGCTCAGTGGACTAAGCACCTGCTTAGGCAAGTGCAGGGATTGGGGTTTGATTCACTGCACCACATGCTGGGCCATTTCCGGGCTCTCTGAGCCAGGCACCACGTCCAGGCATGGTGGTGCACACCTGTAATCCTAGCGCTGGGGATGCTGAAAATAGAGCTTTCATGAGTCAAAGCTGCATAGTGAGACCCTGTACCAAATACACAAAGAAAGCTTTTCCTATGCAGGTTCCAGAAGACTATGTTTCTGTTTTAATGTTTTGATCTTTGACCCATTACATTAAGTCGCAGGTATGTTTTAGAATGTGAGCTGTAGCTGGAGCTGCTTGTTATTTATTTTTGTGGCATTGACTCCTATGGAATTCATTCCTTATTATTCATGTACGTTATTGTTTCTTTTGGACATGATCCTGCTGCTAACGCTAAACTGCACAAAGCATCCTATCACATGATTCTATTCGTTGTCTCTGAGGACAAGCATAAGAACTTTCAATCTGATCCATCTATTCCCCTACATGCAAAGTGAGTCAGATGTGGGTTGTGACTGAAGCAAACGTCTTACAGTTTCTGTAGGAACAATTAAGAAATAGAATATTTTACACAAGTCTCAATATAAATTTTCATTATACAGCAATGTTTTTCACCTTGTGAAAAGACAGGTTTTGCAAATTAACTGAGAGGCAAAAAATGGAGTGAACAGAGGGAGACACACAAGGAGGGACAGAGCCGTGGTGATGGAGCACATCTCGTTCCACTGGTGCCTAATACCTCCCTTTGGGAGATGATCAGATGGCCCAGTGATGTTGTGTGACCGACTCACTTGGCTCTTGTGACAGATGCAATTAAAGAGAGCTGCCTAATGAAGTAATATTCAACTATGAAGGTCATGATTATCATTTTTGCTATTTCACTGATAATATTGGGACCAAAACTAAGTAGATTACGTTCATAAGTCTTCACCAATTTAGAAAAAAGAAAAAATAGCCACATTTTTGTGGCTTTTTTACATTTTGTTAAGGTTTGTTTAGATAATCACACTTTTATATTTTTAAAAAAGGCTTCAAAGACCACTTCTCTATTCCAATCTGTAAAAATATTTTCATTATGTTTATTATAAAAATATAAATGTTTCCACTACAAATCATTTTACATTAGTAAGAGGCCATCGACATTGCACAATATAAGCTGAATGAGCAATGTTTTAAAAAGACAAGTTCAAGGTAAGGAGATATTGCCAAGCATATCACATTTATACATGGCTTAATGGGTAGTACATGTTAACAGAAATAAATAATATGTATAAGTCAAGTTTAAGGTACAAAACAGGTAATGTGGTACATAACATGGTGAAGAATTGTAGTTTCATGGTTACTGAATGTCACTGCAGTTCACGTACAAAGTGATGGCCAAAGCATCCTAGTACCTCTACTCAAGAGTTAGAAATCATACACTGGTATGTTTACATATGTACAGGATAAGAATTATGGAATTTTTTAAGAGGTCAAGTAGAAAAATACTGAAAAAATGAGGAGCTATATACTGAATATTCAACCTCTACTTTCAAACAAAACCTATAGCCAAAATAAGTGCAATATTTTCAATGATCATCAAATTTTACTAGCTTATGAAATGCACAAATTTGTTGTATAGACCCAGAATAGTATCCAAGAAATTGAGTGCTACTATCGGAAAATATGAGACTGAAGCCAGATTCAAATCTTATCCTAACTTTCTAAAACACAAAATACTTGATTTGAAGAGTTAGATTTAGCTGCTTCTAGCAGGTTTAAATGAAATCTTTGCTTAACTTTTTTAGAAAAGTCATGCTCTTACATATCCAATATAAAATTCTCGTAGCATGAGTGGATTATAAGGAATATTGTCAAAATTTGGGAAACAGGCTCATATCTACAAAAACATACTCTAATATTTATTACAGTAAGCCTATAAAAGATTCACCATTGTGAATATTGATCTGTGATTGGAAGCTGTATTTCTTTATTGTCCTTTTTTGCATACAGAGATAAATGCTGCAGCATTGTTTCATCCATTCTATTCCTCAGACATATACATTTCTTATATGCAGCACATGATCGTATCAGCATTAGAAAGATTATAGATAGATCTAAAATTTTGCTTCAAAATATATTAGTAGCCAGGTCTTTACCGGACACATCCTTTCCCATATCAATGTACACACTCATAGTTGACCTTTATGCAACAGCAAGTCTAAATTCCTGCAATGGCACAATTCTGCACTGCTTACAGATTTTCAAAAATTTTCTAGATGATCAGCTATTTCAAAAACATGTTCAATAAATGAAAAGAAATGGAAGTCTTCTGAGTCATACACCAAAATTACAATAAGTGTATTGAAATGGAAGACTACTGACGGTAATTATACCTGATACGGGTTATCACAATGTTTAATTAATTGGCCTAAACTCCAGTAACACAGTAGAGTAGTTTAGCTAATAATTACTCCCTAGAAACATTTGATTTTTTTAAACAACTTTTTAAAAACAGGGAGTAAGTGATTTTTTTGACTCACGCATTTGCTGTGCTGTCGGTTAATGCAATCTAAATAGCTCTTCAAATATTTCCAGTGTAGCTATTCTATGAATTCTAGCATGGTTCCTTCAGAATGAAGGGAGTTCATGGCCTCTAAGCACCAGACTGGAAAGGTTTGTCATCTGGTTAAAAATCCATTACGTACAAGCCAATATATTACACTAAATTAAGAGCACAGTTGTAATAAATGGAGAAAGAAAAACAAGTGGAGTAATTCATATTGTAAGAGATTTGGTTACTACGAACAAGGAAAGTATCCCAGTATTCTCAAATACATAGAAGTGGATGGTTAAAAAAATCTGAAAAGAAACTTGTCATTCTTCATGTCTAGCATGACATGTTCCTACTGCTATCATTTTGACAGTCATTTGACATTTCTCTGTAACAAATCCAAATTAAATCCTCAAGGCATAAATATCAAACAATACAAATGTTTCCAAAGAAAATAAATACATAATTTTTCAAAAATTAAGACACATTTTTACATGATGCACTTAAGGAAACTAACAATTAAGAGAGTGTAGCACTTAAAACAACAATAAACTTTATCTCTAAATGCTTTAAACAGATAAAAATAACACAATGATAAGGTAGTAAATATGGCCAGAAAGTTTGAGGTATAAATTCCTCTATTTTGCTTGCTTTTAAAGAAACAAAATGCATATTACAGATTTCTTTTGTGTATAAAAATATCACAAGTCTTTTCTGCTGTGGCTCTGCATGAACAGAGCCATCGTTTCCATTCCATCCCTTCACCGCTTGGCTCTTGTTGTAGCCAGGTTATGATCAATGGCACTGTACTAGTTCTTCACAATGTTGAGCTGAAGAATTTTAACTGAATCCATCAACTAGCATTGAAAAAGCAAGTACAAAATAAAACTCACCCACCCACCCATCCACTAAATGACAGGGGAATAGAAAGTTTTTCAATTCCACGTTAAGGCATTTATACTCGTGTCTGAGTGTCTTATTGAACTGGAAACTTCATGTGTATCTCTCCATCATCAGCAGCTGCTGGCGGAGGCTGTCCAAAGGTTTCCAGGAAACCCTTTTCTTCAGAAGGGGACCTTTATACTGGAACTGGACCATTCTTGGATTGCGATTCTAGAGCTTGAATGCTACTGATGATCTTCTGTGGCCCAACCACAGTGACACCAATCTTTTTCGTGTCACTGAAAAATAAAAGATAACATATCCTATCAGAATCATGTCTTGAAGTAGTAAAGCTTACACAGTTATTTATCTCAGTACTTTGGGATTTCTGATTTTTGTGTCATCCATGTCAAATATGTTTTGACTATGCTACCTGTGTTTTCTGGAAAAAATACCTACACTGTATTCTCCACACAGAAGTTATTGATGTGATCTTATTTGGAAATGGAGTCATTGCAATGTCTGAAGACAAGGGCTGGCATGATATTCTGACATAGGATGTGTCTTAATTCTAAAGAGAATTTCTTTATATTTCCTATGTGGTCACTGAAGTCCTCTCAGGGTTTATCTTGTAGTCCTGTACATTATTCTGTAGTTCCTTTGTCTGTGTCATCCATGTGGATGAGTCACGGCCAATGCTTGACCAGATTGCTCTCTGTGAGAGCTTGAGAGAAAGTTTTCTCTTCATGTGACTCTCCCCAGGCACACTTTAGAAATTCAATCTCTTTCCTCTGTGGCTCCATAATCTCCTTGTTCAGAAAATTTGGAGCTCACCTGAGTTTCATGATGTTGCATTACAGGTTCTCCTATGTCCTGAGTCTTCGCTGACCTTGAAAGGCTAGGGCCAAAATGTTGGCTGGCCTTGTGGCTCTTCTATTTCTCCAACTCTGACTTGTGATCTTAGGTTGTTAACCATCCAGAAGAAAAGCTGATTAGTATCCTGCAGCATATGCCATTCACTTTGCCTTATCTGACTCAATTGATTTTACTTGTT
>PVKA01055923.1:0-10112 GCA_004027165.1 Ctenomys sociabilis
CTTCCCTTCCCTTCCCTTCCCTTCCCTTCCCTTCCCTTCCCTTCCCTTCCCTTCCCTTCCCTTCCCTTCCCTTCCCTTCCCTTCCCTTCCCTTCCCTTCCCTTTCCTTCATAGGGGCCTTCCTCTCCTTCTGAAGTTAAAAGGTAAAGACATCAAGAACACCACTTATAAGTGTTCATGTAGAAATTTGAAAGTTACTCCAAGTAAAGTTGGACCTTGTATTCCCTGTGATACCAGGTTACCAGGTTTGAGAGCCAATACCTCAAGGCAGAAAGAACCCCCAAAAGAGATGACTCAGAAAGCCACAAGAAGAAATGTGGGCTGCCCTGCTATAGTTCCTAGTTTGGGGGAACACAGAAAATCAATCTTGTATGTCTCATGGGCTCTGGATTTGGGGGCTGAAAAACTGAGTAGGATTTAGGGCCATGATCTTGCTAGAGACTAAATCAGTTTGGGACTTCAAAGCAAGTTGATAAATCTATTGTCTGGAGAAAAAAAAAATTCAAAGATGCGACCTAGTGTCCCTGGAGGCCACCTATGCCTACAATTGCTACTCTAAACTGAGCCCCACATCAACAAGTCTGTTGAAACCTCTGCTGGACCACACTGAGTTTATAGATAACAAACAAGGTCTGCAGTTATGGCCACCAAAGTGAAGTCTGGAAAAATCTGAGCATTCACCTAAGATGTGTCTCTTCCATGCCTCGCCTGCAGTTGACACAAGAGTGAGGAAGACGAAGGAAGGATTTGTGAGAGCAGACAGTGCTCGGCTCTGCCACTCCACGTCCAGGTGTAGAGAAGAGGAAAGAGCTTCCACCATGAATGTAGAGCTGGAGACTTGAAGTTGGCAGTACTGACTCCTTGTGAAGAATGAAGAGTGATCCATCTGAGCTCAACAGTGGTTGTGTTCTTCTTTAGGTGGGAAAGCTGGCTGGGGAGAGAAGTGGATTTTTTCAATGGTTCAAGGATCTCCAAAGCTCAACTCTATCCAACAGCGTAAACAGATACCCAGTCTATTTGTTGGCATCCAAATTTCATGGGGCAAGAGGTCAAGGGAGAACATGAAGGCAAGAATTGTCTCTCCTCATGGGAAGTACTATGAAAAGATGTGAGAAACACTAACCTAGGAATGAAAAATAGAAAATGGAGCTCTAAAGTGCTGGGCATGTTTTTTCCACTTTCCTAGACATCTGTAAATTCCTGTCTGGGTGACTCATGCAAAAGAATCAGATTTATAGATGGCCGCTGCATGTCATGGAGACTCGCCTGTGTTCTGGCTTCCCAGGAGCACCTGGACACAGAGAAGGATCCTGCCTGCCCCAATTTTGCCTGTTGGTTTTCTAGGCTGCTCACTTGTTCCAGAGACACTGCACAGGAAGAACAGTCCCACATTCCATCCCTCACAGACACATTATCCTAGCTTGTCGGTTGTGCTCAAGGTCTCTGGGTACTTTTGTGATTTAGGCTGGCCAAGTCTGGGATTGAATGAGGAAGATTTCTTTCACACCAATAAAAAGGCAGAGTGAGGTCTCAGAATATAGAGCAAGGCAAAGTGAACTAGCACGAGCTGTTCTGTGCCCCTATACAACTTCTGACAAGGCCTGGGTGCATACTGCACCCCGCTAGCTTAGGGGACCAGTTAGCCTGCTCAGTGGCATCATTCTCCAGTAGGAGCTGCTGAGTGGCCGAGGCAGCCATGTGGGTGCCTCTCGTTTCTTCTTCCCAGCCTGCTCTGCGCACACTTCTGCCTTCTGCAGGACATTGCCTGCCTGCGACAAACCCAGCGTCACAGCCTCGTACCTTCCTCAGTGCTGGCCTCCAGTCCGGCCAGGGCTGGCAGCATCTGCAGCAGGTGAGGGTGGGCACTGATAGGGAAAGGATGGCTTACTTAGCAAGACCCAAAGACACCCTCACCCGTTTGCCTCGATCAGCTGTGACCTTTGTGCCTTCCAGGGATGTGAAGCTGTTTTATTTATTTATGTTTCATTTTTTGATACAGGATCTTGCTATATAGCTGGAACTCATAGTGATCCTCCTATCTCAGCCTCCCCAGCACTGGAATTATGGGTAGGCACTACCGTGCCCAGGGTTCCGGGGCTGGCAATGCACGTGGTGCTGGTGAGTGAACCCTGGACCTTGCACCTGCACGACAGGCACTTGGGCAGCCATGCTATCTCCCAGCCCAGCAAAGCTGTTTTAATATTTGAAAATCAACCAATACAGTTCACTGTACGAACAGACTAAAGAAAAAATCTTAAGTGTGAAACGAGATGTGCAAAGAGAGTTTCATGAAACTTGCCACCTGCTCATGACAAAAGCTCTCCCAAGACCAGTGAGGCAGCTCAGCAGACTCAGTGCTGCTTAAGTAAGTGCAGGGACTTGGGTTGGAGCCCCGGTACCGCATGCCGCGCTGGCCCTGCCCCTTGGTGAGCTGAGCCGGCAACAGAGTCCAGGTGTGGTGGTGCACGTCTGTAATCCCAGCCAGGGGAGGCTGAAAGTGGGAGGGTCACCATGAGTCTGAGCTGCATGGTGAGACCCTGTACTAAATACATTAAAATAAAATATAATAATAATAATAATAATAATAATAATAATAATAAGCTCTTCCAAAAATAGGAATAGAGGGAACTTTCCTGACTTAATCAGGATTACTTGTAAAAACACAGAGAACCCTACCGCTCATATTGCACTGAGTAATGAAAGGTTGACTCTGTCCCTTTAGGGGTGGAGAGTGGGGTGTGGTGTCCACCCTTCATACTCTAATTCTGCACAGTGCTGAGAGGCCCAGCCAGTTCCAGGAGGGAAGCAGACAGAACAGAAGCATGCAGGTCAGTGAGCAGGTAAATAAACTGCCTGCTTGCAAATGCAACAATTGTCCATGTAAAAGGCTCTCAGGCGCCTACATATAAAACCTCTTGTAACTAATGAATGATTTCCTTAAGGTAACAGAATGCAGGATAAACACACACAAAAGCAACTGTGCTTCTATATACTAGCGATGAGCATGTGGAAGCCTATAATAAATTTAAAGAGCAAAATAAAATATAGATAACAGCACACAGGGAGAGAGAGCTTTCGGAAATGGGAAGGACCAAGAGATGGGATGGCGCAGGAGAGGGAGGGGGAGGGAAGGTTTACCCCTACTTTCCTGATGGTTTTCTGTGTTCTCTCCTAAAACTCCCATTAGATGACTTCCAGACTCAACAAACCCCTGGCCCCATGTCTTTATCTTTGCCATCACAATCTCCAAATCTTTGTCTACTTGTTCATATCTTTTCAATCCTGTTCACTTAGAGATTCTAGACTCTAGACTCAAGACCGACACCTTGGTCTTTAAGGTGCTTCACACCATTCTTGTTGGAACTATTTTATTTTAAAAATTATCATTATTTTTTTAATTTCCAGGAACTTTCTTAAGCTTTTCATATATTTTGCTTTGCTTTCTTTCTTTTCCTTTGTTTCAATTTTAGTAGCTCTCTGTTCATGATTTCTGTCTTGGTTATGTTTCTCTCTTTGCTGGGACAAAATTCCCAGCACCTGAAATTCAGGAAGGAAAGGTTTATTTAGCTCACAGTTAGTGGAGGTTTCAGTCCATACTCGGTTGGCTCCAAGGCAGAGGGGCGCATGGCGGAGGGCAGCTGTTCACAGCAGCTCCAAAGAGCAGAGGGAGGGCAGCGGCCCAGGCAGCTAGCTAGCCTCTTTCCCCTCCTTACTTACATTGTACTGCAGATCACCCACCCCAGGGCCAAGGGGTAGCATCTAGACCTTCAATCCCACCATTGGACCAAGAATCAGTCACGAACTCCAGAAGGTGCCCCATGACTTCATGAGGCTTTGGGGGGGCCAACTAGACCCGAACCATAACATACAGGCATTATTGTCTTAAAATTCTCTCTTTATATTAATTATACTTTTGAAAAATGGCATTTCTAGTCTCTGAGTTAAAATTGCTCTCTTTATTCACCTGATCCCGCTCTTTTATGGAATCAGCCTTTCCTCAATTGATGAGCCTTGGTGGGTGCTGCAGAGGACAGGCTGCCTGCTCCGCTTACACAGGCAGGACTCTGGCTTCCATCTAGGGCATGTGGGTGTAGAGCATCCTGGAGAAGCCACAGTGGGGGTTCTTTCTGTGTCTGCAAGAGTCTAATTGAGGTGATGGTTAGAGCTACCAAAAGATTTACTTTCATACAAATACAGACTCAAGCTGACATGTGGATCCACCTGGAGCCAACTCTGAGATTATGTTCCAGAGGCAGAAGCTGCCAGTAGATGTCAGGTACTGTGAAAGGCAGCATAAGTCTGCTGTTGAAGAAGGAATTCAAGGTCTGGGGAGGTAGTTCAGTGGCATAAGCACCTGCCTGGCAAGCACAAAGTCCTGAGTTCGATCCCCATTACCAATTGCCCCTGCCCCAAGAATGAGAGAGCAGTTCTCCAATCTTTCCAGGAGAGCCTCAGCAGAATCCAAAGGTCCAGCAAATGACTGACACAACTGACTGTAAGTCATTGCTTAGAGTTTATATTACCATGTTGAGACTTTTCTACCTAAAGAGTTGGAGGGATGTGTATTTCATTTTTGGGATCCCAGCTGAAAAATATTGCTTTCAATGGACGTGATTTACATATCTGGGAAATGAACTAACAGTAATGTCCAGTAAATGAAGCATTAATCTGACCACAGAGTGGGATTTGGAGCTTCTTAAAGGTGTGCAAATATTTTACATGTCACAGAAAGACAAAGGCTCTTGCTTCAGCTAAGAAGTTCTTAAACAAAACCTGATGAGAACTAACTCTGAGTAACAAATGCTTAATCAGACTAAAAAGCAACAAGGGCCGGCCAGACACTGTCTCCTCTTCTAGCCCATAAAGTGTGTTTCAGAGCTTTCTAAAGAACAGGTCTACTTTCTTACTCTCCAGAATGGTCAGGCCTGCATGCTTACTGGATAAAAGCCAGCTCTAAAATGTCCCTCAGGTTCCTGAGAATTTTGAAGGAGGCCACGCTTGCAGGAAAGTCCGGGCCTCCTCTTCCTCACACCTCGTTTCTGGCTCAGGTTGGAGCAATCTGCTGTGGTTGCTCTGCCCTCTCCTCTTGGTGTCTGCCAGTGGTGCCCTAACTTTACCAGCTCCCTTCAGGTCCACAGGGCTGCTTGCTCTTGACCTTCACCGCTGTGCTGGAGCAGCAGGTGAAGCTTTCAGGAGTCTGCAAGCATCACAGATGCTGCCCAAGGTGGGCTGCTTTCGCTCCTGACTTCCCCCTACTTTCCAGGGATTGCTCCCCCTCCAGGAGTGGACCCTGGTGGCCTACATCTGAAAGCCTGGCTCCAGTGAACTTCTCGTCTCTAGGAGAAGCAGGAAGACCTTTCCTCCTGGTTCAAAGATTGCATCTCACTTTTCCATACCCTATCTTACTCAGATAGGGTAAGGCCAAATGCACATATCCAGTGCTGATCTTCTTCCATGGACCTTGCAGGAAGAGAACAAAACAGTCTTTGATCTGCACATTTTTCAAGTCTGCTCATCTTGTCTTGTTCATTGTCACCTTGGCAAAACCTTCTAGAAGTGACCATGCATTACACAAAGGGAGCAGAGCCAGTGTGTGGGGTTGTTTGCTGGATAACTTTGCTAGAGGCCCTCTCTTTGCATGTCTCCTCATTCCACAGCCCTCTGCCCCCAAGTTCTTCCACTGCTTTGCAAGCCATAAATGTGCTTTCTTTCCTCTATTAGACTAGGCCCAGCAATCCACAAGCTCTGTTGATATAGATTAATTCAACATGCATCTTCGGACCCTCGTTGAATTCTAGTTACTGCTTCCAGACTACACAGTTGGCTTGTTTGCAGGGAGATGTCATGAATTCATCTTGTTAGTGTGGCATGTGCCCAGTGGCCCTTGTCTGGGAGCTTTCCAAAGAGAAACAAACACAGAGGAAGATCAGAGTGTCTATGCTTGTGAGGACTGTGAAAGATTTGTCTTGACTCCAAATGGTAGAAATAAAATCCATCCAAGCAGGGTGTCTTAGGAAGCGACAATAAACCAGAAATAATATTCTCATGTCAATTTGACTGGATTCCAGACAGAAACCATAAATGAGTGTTTATTTTTAATCTCCCTTACAAAGGTCATTTTAATTAAAGTCTTAAGTTAAAGGGAGTTGCTGGGTGTCGCCATCCAGGACATCTGACCTAATGTAGCTTCATTTTTTTTTCTTTTTTTGCAGGGCCATGGAATTCCTCATGCTCTGGGACCATTTTCCCAAAGCTTTGAAATGGAGCTTCTACTGGGAGGACAGAAAATGGGGAAGGAAACCTGGAGTCAGGTCCCCTCCTGAGGAGAACAGTGGGAAAGTGCAGGCAGTCATCTCAGCTGAGGAGAGGGGCTGCCCCTAGATCACCTGAGGCCCACAGTAAGCTGTGGAGGTCAAGGGGATCTTAAGAGAGGGAAAGCGAATTGACTGAGAAACATCCTTCCCTCGTGCACCATGTCCTCCGGTTCAGGTTGTCTCTGGTGCTGCCTCCCCTCTGCATTTCCACCTTGTCTATCACTGAACAAAGCTGAGAAATCACCTAGTGGGAGTTGGGGGGTGAGGCAGAGAGGTCTTTTTGTTTTTGCCAAGACTTCATGATTTCTTAGCTTCAAGTTGAATTCAAGCTGCTGGGGGCTGTGTTTCTTCTTTCTCCGCGGCCACAACATCCTACTTGTAAGAGGCTCGAGAAAGACTCCCTGGCTACCAAATAGTGCTAGAAAACAACATTTTGATGAGTTAAGTGTAAATGTATCAAAACATATGGATCCGATTTACCTCCAAGTACGTGGGGGTGCAGAGGAAGAGCAAAAGGCTGAGGCAGAGTCGCACGTGGGCCTTCGCCGGTCCTCATCTGAGTGAAAAATGGATGTGAGGGATCCCGAACTTCCCATGCCAGGAAGATGCGCTTGGTCCTGCGTGCACCACCGGCACTGTCCGAGTTATCATTATTGATTGTGTGTGGCTATTTAAATATACGATAGCATTTCCTTTTCTTTGGTTTCTTCAAGTACATGTGAAGAGAATGCGTGTAAAAAGTTCGCACGTTGCTCAAAACAAGAATTTCTTTTAGATGTCATGGGAGGCTTTCCAGTATAGACTGCCTACCTTCAGGGACGCAAGGAGCCCAACAACTTAGCCAAATAATAGGGAGGTGCAATGGAATCTGAAAGGAGAGTGTTGTTTGATGGAAAAGTCTGACCCTCCCTTTCTCCCTCTTTCATGCACTTTCAACCCTTACAGCTTTCCTGTAGATACGCTCTTATTTGCTTGTGTCTTTCCAAAGTGAAAAGGCCTTTGCCTTCGTCCAAGTTCAACCCTTCCTCCTGTGCTCTAGACTGAGGCCGTCCAATATGGTGCCCATCCATGAGGCCACCGTCAGTACAGTGCCGATCAACCCACTAACCATCAATGTGGGAGTCGCATGTGGCTACTGAGCCCTGGAAATAAATCGTGGCTGAGCTGAAATGCACAGCAAGTACAAAATTCTTAATATGAAAAATGAGTATAAACTCTCCCATTGATAATTGCTTAAATTAATTTCATGTTGAAATGGTAATTTTTTGAGTATGTAGTGTGAAATTTAAAAAAATAGGCTCTTAGAATTAACTTCACTTCTTTCTCTTTATTTTTTTCTGTTGTGGTTACTAAGAAATTTAAAATGATGAAGGTGGCTTGTATTATGCTCTAGCCCAGTGCTCTCCAGTGCCCCGGGGGTATTACTCTTCTAATGTTATTTCTCTGTCACACCTTCAATCAATCACTCTTGTCTGGATCATTCTGTAAGCATCCCACTTGTGCAAGTGGCCCCCGAAAAAAGAAAGTAAATATTCTCTTGATATGATCACTCTAGCTTCCGCCTGATCCTATTTGCCATCATTCTCCAAGCTTTGGGGAAGTTTTGCCTACACAGTCTGCTTCTGCCCTTATTGGCCAGTCTCGATCTGTGTTCTCCTCACTCTGGGCAGAACACAGCTACTGATGGCGTCACCAATGTCTCTGTGGTGCAGAGTCCAAAGGACACATCTTTCCTGACCATCTCTGCAGTGTACGACATCATTAGTCATTGACAATCTCTTCTCTTGGCCTTTCCCACCCTGCATAGATCCTTTACTCTCTCTGGCATTTCTGGTCAGTCTCTTTTGTTGCGTTTCTGTCTTTCATATCACCTTTACAGAGTGGAGTACTTCAGGTATTTATGCAGGCTCTGTCCTCCCTGTGTATTCATTTTCCACTTATGCTGACCATTCCCTACCTCAAGGTCTCTGCTGCAGATCAGATCTGGAAATACAGCCTCTGCTGCTCTCCAAGCCCATAGCCAAGTGCCTAATGACCCTTTATCAGAGGATCTCCCAGGCATCTCACATTTACTTCCTCCAAGAGAGGACTCAGGCTTTTTTCTCTTCATTGAAGTGAAGCCTTCACTATCCCATGAAACTCCCATGTCAGAAACTTGGGAATTAGCCTTACTTCCCGTCCTCTCTCCCAAATACAAGTCTCACCAAGTACTTTCAATTGTAACTCCAAAACATAGCTCAAAACCATCAGCTTCCCTCTGCACCCTGGTACTACATTCTATGAACTTAGGATAAAACCCAAAGCCTTGAGCGTGGCCCACCAGGGCTGACTCATCTGATCATTCTCTCCACCAATCCCCCAGTGCCATGCTGCCCCTTCCCTGGGCATGCACTCTTGGAACTTTTCCAGCAGAAACTTTGTGGAAAGCCATCAAGGTGCAAGGTCCTGGCACCTTGAATTTGGTGTGTTTGAGTAATAGAAAGCAGGAAAGTAGAAGTAGAAGGAGTGATAGAGAGTAAGCCTGCCTGGGGGTGCGGGGGGTCATCAACTACAGTGTGGCGGGAGGATAGAATGGGGCCCCAGGTGTCAGGAGGCCCTTGTGCTATTTTGAGAGGGAGGAGTTGGTGGCTTGAACTCTGTGACATCAATGAGAATGAAAAGAAGTGGATGGATTTAGATGAACTTTGAAGGAAGAACCAAGAGGACTGGTGTGAATTGGCCATGGAGAAGGGAGGGGCTCGAAGGTGATTCCCAGTTAGATTTGGCTTGAGCATCTGTGTGGGTGTAATTGTCACTCCCTGGGATGGGCAAATCCTCAAGAAAATAGATCTGGCCATCTGGGATGCCTAGGGGACAGAAGATGAACAATTATATTATTAGTCTGAATTTCAGAGAATAATTCAGAAGCTAGAGGAAAACATTCGTACATTCACAAGTGCATCTGTGGTATTTAAAGCTGTGGCAACAGATGAAACTGCCCAGGGAAGGAGAACAGAAACAGGAAGAAGACCCAGGGAAAACACTGAGATGGGTAAGGAATAGGACACTGGGATGGGGAAGGCACAAGGACAGGAGTGGCAGGAGGAAGCCCAGGAGCAGCCACTCCCAAGAGTCTTGGATGAGCTGCGTTTCTAGGTGGCAGCTGCCATCTGTCTGATTCTATGGAAGGGAGGTCAGAGAGGATGAGCAGAACTATGTCTATGAAGGTACTTGTTGATTCTCAGAAGAGGAGCTGGATGGCTGGGAGGGAAAAGACAGGTTACTATGGAGCAAATATTTTTTGCATAATTTTATTTTTAAGGAAAAGCAAAGAAATAGGGATTTGGGTCAGTTTAGGTGCTGTTTTTGGATGGGGTTGGCTGATAGGAATGACCTTGGGGAAGTGGAAAAGTAGATCAGACAGGAGAGGCCAACACCGTGGCTCTCATCTATCTATCTATATCTATCTATCTATCTATCTATCTATCTATCTATCTATCTATCTATCTATCTATCCATTCATCTATGTGTCTATCTAGTTTTTTTTTTTTTTGTCTTTTTGAGACAGGGTCTCACTATGCAGTTCAGGCTGGCCTGTAGCTCAGGCTGGTCTCGAACTCACAACAATCCTCCTGCCTCAGCCTCCTGAGTGCTGGAATTACAGGCATGCGCCACCAAGCCCGGCTTTATCTGGTTTTTGACAGTGTCTCATCATGTAAGCTGGGGTTGCACTCACTGTGATCCTCCTGCCTCAGCTTCCTTTGTGCTAGAGTTACAGGTGACAGCTATGGCTGTCTGTCCTGTAAGACCAATGTCTGTC
>PVKA01055924.1:0-10112 GCA_004027165.1 Ctenomys sociabilis
GTTACCTGATAAAACCAAGTGTACAGGTGTGGTGGCAGACAGGTAGAAGAGGGATGGCTAAAAAGGAGTCAACTGAACTATATAAGGAAGCTGACATCTTGTACTACACACAGCATACAGATTGATGTTTATCTTGCAGAGGGGGAAAAAAGTTGCTTATTCCTTCAAGAAAATGAACAAATCAGATTTGAAGAGCAAAGGTACACAGTTGTCCAGAGTGCAGTGTCCCAGATTCTGGTATATAGTAGAAGCCAACGTCACAGCCAGCTCCCTGGTGGCCCCTTTCTAGGGACACAGAGCTTTCAATCAGGTCTGTCATGTCTCATCCATAAATAAGAAAGGCAGCTGAGCACTATTAAACACTGGCAAACTTACAATTTCAAAAACAAGAGATAACCAACAGGAAAAGCGATCCTAGAGAGGGACACATTCAGGAAAAGACAAACCTTAGTGAGGAGAGGGGAAGTAAAAAGAATTAAGATGTGTTATGCCCAGGTATGAACTCATCACTGTGAATATAATGATTATACTGTAATCACATGCTAGTGAAAAATTTAAAACATCAGAAAAAGACAAATTTTAGAAGCAATTAACATGAACAGAGAAATTTTAAACTATGCTAATTTCTAAATACAATAAAATGCAATAAAAGATAAGTAAAGTGGGAAAAATATTTTAGAAAATAGAAGTGAGTTCCCTAAATGCAAGCAGGGAATGGAAATCACCTTTTTTTTTTTTTTTTTTTTTTTTTTGCAGAACCAGGGAGCAAACTCAGGCCCTTGCGCTTGCCAGGGAAGCGGTTACTCCACTGAGCCATCTCCCTGGCCCTGGAAATCACTCATAGAGAAAAATATATGGGAAGACAAGAACAAAAATCTAGACATTCCAAGATCTGAAAAATGGTAACTGCAGAAAGAGAACTTAAGTAAGCAGAGCTTCTAGGGGCAAAGCTCGTTGTACAGCATTTGTACAGCATGTGCAAACCCTGCATACTGAATGTCCAACACCAGAGGGAAAAAGAATTTTCAAGGAAATATAAAAGGCCCTTCTGATGTGAAATAGGGCTGTCTTTACCTATGTACAATGCTACTGGGGAAATTTCAGAATTCTAGTGAAAGATCCTAAAGGAATCCAAGAAAAAAATAGGTCAAAAGGACAGTAAACTGACACCAATACAGGTACAAATTCCTTATAATGAATGTGTTCACTATCTATACTTAAAATGTACCAATAAACATAATTAATTTAAAAAAACTGTCACCAAACACGATATCAGGTTACTATGACGCAATGACTTTTACATCTAAAGGAAAAATGAATTTTTACCCATTCTAATTCTCAACAGCATTTAAGCTCAGAGTGGTGAAGGGGAGGCACGCCAGGAGCACAGACGGGGAGGGATGCCAGCCACCAAGACATGCATTCCAGTAAGCAACAGGCAGTTAGAGAAGACACACAGGTATCCAGTAAGCTCCCAGCACTTAGTCATCAGAGAAGAGAACTTACAGAGAAAACCCAATGCAGAGGGGCTGCAATTCTTATAGCCTGTTGGTGGCAACACACAATGGTGGTCGCTCTGAAAAAGTCTGGCTCTTTCCTATAAAACTAAACAGGCTTTACCCACACTCCAACAGTTTCCACTCTAGAGAAATGAAAAGGCACCACCAGCAAGATTTGTCCATGAATCCAGACACTTTATTAGCAACAGCCCTGAACACAAAGGTGCGCAGCAGAATAGAAAGAAATCAGGGTCTATCCATGTGATGAGTTGTTATTCAGAAATAAAGGGAGGACTAGAGTGGCAGCTCTGGGTTACAGCATTTGCCTAACACCTCAAATCTCTAGGTTCAATCCCAGCCTTGGGAAAACCACAAGTGAACAGAACACAATGCTAATACATGTAATGAACACAGACAAGTCTTAAAATCACTATGCTTAGCAAGAGAAGTTAGACAATGAATACCCACTGTAGGATCCCATTTGCTTCAAATCACTGAACAGCTAAATTCATCTAAGCAACAGAAGGATGACTGGCAGCCAGAGGATGGGGTGCAAACAGACAAGCAATGCAAGTTTTCGGGGGTGGTGAAAATGTCCCAGCCTTGACTGGGGTGTTGGCCATAAGGATCCACAAATTTGTCAATATATACTGGACTGCATTTTGCCTGAATAAAACTATTTCCTGGGGCCAGGGAGATAGCTCAGTAAAATAAGCACAAGGGCCTAAATTCAATCCCCAGTTTCGAAAAAAAAAAAAAAAAATTCTGTCTTTCTCCAGGAAAAGTCCAAGTTATCCATGATTCATCCAAGGCCAAAAAATAAAAGATCTGTACTGACTGAGTTTTTGTCATTGGCCAACAGCAGAAAACTAGTGATTCTTCATGGGGGAAGGTTCCAGAACGGTGCCAACAATAGTAAAAGAAGAAACCAAAACAGCAACAGAGCAGAGGACAAGCAATGAAGTTTGCAGGAAGCTCTGAAAAGATCACAAGAGCAAAAACAGGGGTCAGCTTGAGATCCAGCAAGATTATACTTTCAGGCTATAAGTGAGATCCTGCAGACTCTGTACTAACTACATATTTTTAAAAATGTTTCATAATCATATTTGGAAAAATTTTAAGTTTGAAATTATGCTGTTTCTATGACTCGCAAAACTTTCTATACCAAAATCTTCTAAGATCTAAAATTTAGTGTCCTGGGCCGGGGAGATGGCTCAGTGGAATAAGCGCTTCCCTGGCAAGTGCAAGAGCCTGAGTTCAATCCCCGGTTCTGCAAAAAAATAAAAATAAAATAAATAAAAAAAATTAGTGTCCTTTGATTACTTGAAATCTAGCAATTTCAAGTGTATTCAAGTAGCAGCATTCAAAGGAACTAAGGTATATCTGGATTTTAAAGGTAAACTAAACTTCATCACCTTAATTAATGAAGTTCCTCTTGTCACAGTTTAATCTTCAGAACAAATACAAGATTAACGTCAGAGAAGCTCTTCAGGGTACATATCACAGGTTGAGCATCCCTAATTAAAATGCTCTTCTAAGTGTGAAACTTTCAGTGCTTACAGATTTCAGATCTTTGGATTTGAATTTTTTTTTTTTTAGTTTATTTTTTTGTTTTTGTTTCTTTTTTTAAAAATGTATTTATTTGTATTTTAATTTGAGTGAAAAATAGAAGCTAAGACAAACAGGGTAAGATATAACAATACATGTTACAGATTTTCAAGACATGGATGGCTAATTATGTGTGTGTGTATATATATATATATATATATATTTTTTTTTTTAAATAAAACAATCCAACACAGATCAGCAGTCCACAATAGAAGAGGGTTATTCACAGAAATTGTTGACTTGAGCCATTCACAGCTCATTATATTAACATAACTTTATATACCTCCATTTTTATACTTTTCTGCTGGATGGTTAAGACCAAGTTAAAGCAAGACCTATATAACAAAAAAATGTTACTTTTGTATTAGATAAGATCAGTCAGGTACCCTCGGGGTTTATCCTGTAATTCTGTACCACACTTCATAGATCCCTTGTCAGTGTCAGCCTTGTGGATGAGTCATGGCCATTGCTGGACCAATTTGCTCTCTGTGGAAGCCTGAGAGAAAGTTTTCTCTCCATGTGACTCTCCTTAGGCACACTCTACATCATCAGTCACATTCCTCTGTGGCCCCATAATCTCCTTGATCAAAAAATTTGGGATACTACTGAGTTACATGATGTTACAGTACAGGTTCTCCTATGTCCTGAGTCTTCACTGACCTTGAAAGGCTAGGGCCAAAATGTTGGCTGACCTTGCAGCCTTTCTTTTTCTCCAATATTTGATCTGCAAACTTAAGGTTGTTAACCCTCCAGCAACATATGCAGTTCAGTTTACCCACACTATTAGTCTAAATATCAGACATCATAGGCATAACATGAAACATGTATTTTCCATCAAGTAGTGAGATACTAAACTCTAAGTTCGTAGAGAATATAAAGAAATTAAAAAAAGGAACAAACACTTACACATATATATTTATATACATTTACATAGATATTTATAAATCCATCCATATACAGCATAGTAGCATTGTAGCATGACTGTCTTATGACATTTTGTCTTATTTTTCATTTACTACCCCCTTTAAAAAAGGGCATAGCTGGGCGTGGTGGCGCATGCCTGTAATCCCAGCACTTGGGAGGCTGAGGCAGGAGGATTGTTGTGAGTTCAAAATCAGCCTGAGCTACAAAATGAGCTTAAGACCAGCCTGAACTGCATAGTGAGACCCAGTCTCAAAAAGAAAAAAAAACAACAACAACAAAAAAAAATGCAGCATAGTAATAGCTGGTATATCATGACAAGAAGTACATATTTAGAAGACCAGAATTGGCAGGCATTTGGAGTGTGACCCTTCTATTATACTTTGTTAAATTCGGTGCACTTGCTTGGTTCACAGGTATCAGCACATATAGTTAGTTGGGGTGAGAATCCTACCACTTAACTGCTAGTTTCAAAAATCTCCTGATGTTTCTCAGGATCATCGTCTTACCCATCTAGTGTATAAGTGAATGGTCTTGCCTCTGTCATGTTTCTCAGCATTTCTCCTTGCCCTCTCCTCATTGTCTAGTCCTCAAGTTCTCGCTTTCCTTTTAACTGTATTATACATTTCTATTTGCAATTCTTCTTTTGAGTTATACTAGGGAGACTATACGATATTTGCACATGTGGGTCTGGTTTATTTTGCTTATAAGTATGTCTTCAAATGGTATCCATTTAAATATGAAGGCTTCAAGTTTATCATTCTTTATAGCTGAGTAATACTCCATTGTATAAAAAACACCACATCTTTTTCAACCATTCCTCATGTGATGAGCATCTTGGTTGTTTCCAAGATTTGGCTATCATAAATTGTGCTACTATAAACATAGGTACACTTATATCCCTATGATATGATGTTTTCAGTTCCTCTGGGAAAATTCCCAGTAGGGGGATAGCCAGTTTGAATGGGATTTCCAGTCCTAGTTTCTTAAGGAGTCTCCACACTGATTTCCAGTCTACATTCCCACCAGCAGCTGAGAAGGATTCCCCTTTCCCCACAACCTGTCCAACATTTATTGTTGGTTGATTTCTTTATGATAGCCATTCTTTCTGGGGTGAGATGGTATTTCAGTGCTGTTTTAATTTGCATTTCACAGATGACTAGTGATGTGGAGCATTTTTTCATATATTTATTTGCTTCTTTAATTTCATCCTCTGAGAAGTGTGTGTTCATCTCGAATGCCCATTTCTGGATTGGGTCTTTAAATTTAGGGGCCCTGATATTTTTTAGTTCTTTATAAATTCTAGACAGCAGGAGATGGGGAGATGGCTTAGTGGAATAGTGCTTGCCTGGTAGGTGCAAGGACCTGAGTTCAATCCCTGGTTCTATCAAATAAATATACAAGTAAATAAATAATAAAAAGGGCTTAGATTTTTAAAATAAATAAATAAATTCTAGAAAGCACAGCCTTGTCTGAGAGTTTTTTTTTTTTTTTTTTGGTCTTTTTGAGACAGGGTCTCACTATGCAGTTCAGGCTGGCCTTGAACTCACAACAATCCTCCTGCCTCAGCCTCCTGAGTGCTGGGATTATAGGTGTGTGCCACCACGCCTGGCCATTTCTGAGTTCTTATGAGTTAGGATTTTTTCAAAATTTGTGGGTTGTCTTTTCACTTTGATGGTAATTTCTTTTGACATGCAAAAACTCAACAGGTGGTCCCAGTTGTTAATTCTTTCAAGTGTTTCCTGTGCAAATACATGTTTGTTCATGAACTCTTTTCCTACCCCTATGTCTTCAACAGTTTCTCCTACTTTCTCTTCCAGGAGACTGAGTGTCTGTTTTAATGTTAAGATCTTTAATCCATTTTGACTTTAGCTTAGTGCATGGTGATAGACCTGGTCAAGTTTTAGTTTTGGACATGTGGAGAGCCAATTTTTCCAGCACCATTTGTTAAAGGGGCTGTCTTTCTTCCAGTAAGCGTGTTTGGCCCCTTTGTTGAAGATCAAGTGGTTGTGTTCGTAGGGGCCTCTGCATCTTTTAGTCTATTCCATTGATCCTCAGGTCTATTTTGTTGCCAATACCATGCTGATTTCATCATCGTAGCTTTGTAGTACAATTTTAAGTCAGGAATTGTGATGCCTCCTGCCTTGTGTTTGTTGGCCAGGATTGCCTTTGCTATTCCTACGTCTTTTCTGGTTCCAAATAAATTGTAAGAATGATTTCTCGCCGGGTGTGGTGGTGCAAGCCTGTAATCGCAGCACTGGGGAGGCTGAGGCAGGAGGATTGTTGTGAGTTCGAGACCAGCCTGAACTACAAAGTGAGCTTAAGGCCAGCCTGAACGGCATAGTGAGACCCTGTCTCAAAAAGACCAAAAAAAAAAAAAAAAAAAAAAAGAATGATTTCTCTAGGTCTAGGAGGTATTTTGTTGGTAGTTTGATAGGGATTGCACTGAATCTGTACAACAATATTTTGGGAAATATTTTAAAATATGAAAAACTCTAAAATCTGAAACACTGGAAGAGACTGCTTCGGGGGGAACTGCCCAGTCAGGGCCCCCCTCCTGTCCCTCTCTTGGAGGAAGCTTTCCTTCCCTCAATAAATCTATTCTGCTCATTAAATAAATAAAATCTGAAACACTAGTTTCAAGCATTTCCAGTAAAAGATGCTCTTAACTTTTTTGTTGTTGCTTGTACAGTACTAATGATTGAATTGAGAACTTTACATTGAGGTCAACCCCTTTTTTCTTTTTATTCTAACAGAGGGTCTTGCTAAAGTGATAAATTATCCAGGCTGGGGTTGAAGTGGTGATCCTCCTGCCTCAGCTCCCTAGAATGCTGGGATTATAGGTCTATGCACTCATACCTGGCAATCTTGATTCATTTTTGAAATAGGAAATACATATATAACTTCAAACCAGTACAAAAAGATAATGTGGCAAAGACCATTACATGATTTTCCTTTCTCCCATTTTCCTATAGGAACATAGTTTCAAACTCTCAGAATACCTGAGAGACCAGGGCATTTCCCACTCTCTTACAGATATTTATGCCCATGTAATCCATACAAGGCAGGTTCTCTTTTCTTTTCATATCTGGAACATAGATGTTACCTTGGCTGTGAGTCATGGACCACAATCCAAGATGGGTGGAGATATGAACTAGAAGAGCCTGGATCCTTGATATTTTATGAACAGAAGTACTATCAACAGCAGCTAAGAATATATCCCAGTTTTGCCTTGGGAAGGAAGAAATTTCTATTTTGTTGAAGTCCTTGTTGTTCTAAGTTTTTTTGTTATTTGCTCCAAAAACTGTCTTTTTCTCACCTCAGTTTATCAATCCCTTATATTTTTAAACAATAGCTAGCATCAATACAATGTTTATGGCATTCCTTTTTTATTTAATACCAGTTTAGAAATTGTTACTAAACTACTGACAGATTCCTTTTTCACAGATGAGGGGGTTGCATCCTAATTTTTAAAATAAACTCGTTCTTTGTGCATATTTCTTTCCAATGTCATAAACTACAATAAACTTCCTTCCTCTGATGTGATAAGAGAAACAGGAAAGAAGTAAATTCTTTATTGCTCGGTGAAGGACGGCTGCCAAAGAGAAGAAACCTCGGGGAAGAGTCTGGGAGACAAAAAATCTATCCGGCTGGGTTAGGGGTGACTTTGTATGGGTGGGTTATGGTGTTCAAACAGTCGTGATTGGGGAAGGCTCAGTGCATGGAAAATAAAATAGGAAGTTTGGATGTTCGAGGTTAATCAGGGGAAAGAAGACTAAAGTAAGTCTAGAGCAAGCGTCCATGCCACACCATGCTGACTTGCTGCCATGATAACCCAGCCCACTTTCGTATGGTGCAGAACCATCAGCTGTAGTGAGTAGCAAGTATATCCTCAGATGTGTAACAAATTCCTAGAAGATAAACTGACAGCTCAAAGCATGTATAAGTTATTTTTTGATATCTACTAATTGTCTTTCATGACAATTAGTACTCCACAAACACATCTTCTTTTGCATTATCAAGTACTACTAACATCTGATTTTTGCCAATCCGTTGGGGAAACACAAAATCTCCAAGGATGATTAAGACTGAACCCTAAAATTCAAAGTGATCACACTGGCAGCTATATTGAATGAAAAAGATGACTAAAACAGAGAATCAAGCCAAGGACAAAAATCATAGGGTCAACTCAATAGATGCACCCATTGATTATAAAAACCTTACAGAAAATTGGGATGATCTTTATGTCAATCTGATAAAAGCCATCTGAAACAAACCAACAGCTAGCATCATACCAAATGCACAGAAACTGAAAGCTTTCATTCTAAAATCAGGAACAAGACAAGTATGTCCATCACTTCCACTGTTCTGGAAAACTTTAGTCAGAGCAATTAGACAAGAGAAAGAAATAAAAGGAATAACAGGGGCTGGTGAGATAGCTCAGTGGACTAAGGTACTTGCTTAGGCAAGCTGAGGCAAACAGTGCAGGGGAGGCTGAAACAGGAGGATCACTACGAGTCTGACCTGCACAGTGAGACCCTGTACCAAATAGATAAGTAAATAAATATTTAATAGTGTTGGAAAAACTGGCTTTGCACATGCCAAAGATTAAAACTAGACCCATATCTTTCACCATGCACTAAACTACGTCCAAGCCGGGCGTGGTGGCGCATGCTTGTAATCCCAGCACTCGGGAGGCTGAGGCAGGAGGATTGTTGTGAGTTTGAGACCAGCCTGAGCTACAAAGTGAGCTTAAAGCCAGCCTGAACTTCATAGCGAGACCCTGTCTCAAAAAAAAAAAAAAAAAAAAAAAACTACGTCCAAAATGGATCAAAGATCTAAATATTAAAACAGGACTGGGGAGATAACTTGGTGGTCTAAGTGCCTGCCTGGCAAGTGCCAAGGTCTTGGGTTCAGAAGGAATTTTTTTTGGCTGGGTCAGGATGCCTTCAGGGTAGGTCTCGTAAGGCTTGAGGACCTGGGGATAGAACAACAGCATCCTAATCCCCAGTACTTTGTTTAAACAGTCACTTAAACAACTGAGCTAATGGGTAGACCCCTGGACTTGGGTTCAATTCCTGGTACTATATACTATGTATGCCCCGGAACCCCAGGCACACTGTGCTAGTCCTGAAACTGGGTATATGGTACATGCCTCTAATCTCAGCACTGGGGAGGCTGAGACAGGAGAATGACTACAAGTCCGAGGTGTGTTGCAAGACCCTGTACCAAACCTAAACAAACAAATAAATATTAAAAGAGAACATTAAGTCTGCTGGAAGACAGTAAGTAAAACTCTTAGGACATCGGTGTAGGCACTTTATGAATAAAAACCCAATCACACAGAAACTACCTCAAAGAATCAGTAACTGGAATATCACCATAATAAAAACTTCTTGCACAGCAAGATAAAATACTAACAAAGTGAAGAGACAACCCTCAATACGGGAAAAATGCTTGGCAGCTGATCCTCACACAAAGAATTACTACTGAGAACACACAAGGAACTCAAAATTATCAGACGCCCCCCATTTAAAGATCCAATCCAAAAATGGGCATCCAAGATAAATACACACTTCTCAGGTGAAATAAAAACAGTATAAATAAATATATGAAAAAATGTTCATTCAACATCACTGGTCATTCGAGATATAAATTTAAAAACACTGAGGACTGGCCTGATAACTCAATGGAATAAAGTACCTGCTTAGGCAGACACAGAAACCAGGTGTGAGCCCCAGCATGCAGTGCCCTGTTGGCCCTGCCCCTGAGGTACACTGAGACAGCAAATGAGACTGGGAGTGGTGGCACACACCTGTGATCCCAGCACTTGAGAGCCTGAAAACAGGAGGATCACTAGAGTCCACTCTGTATAGAGAAACCCTGCAGACCCTGTACTAAACATATTAAAACAAACAAAACCCCAACACTAAGATTCCAACTCACCCCAGAAATAACAGCATTCATCACGAAAGCAACCAGAGGGACAATCCACTCGGGCTCCCCTTCTGTCCCTCTCTTGGACAGGAACTTTCTTTCCCTTAATAAATACATTCTGCTGAAAGAAAGAAAGAGAGAGAGAGA
>PVKA01055925.1:0-10105 GCA_004027165.1 Ctenomys sociabilis
TCTTATTTCTGGAAGAAGTAGGGCACGGCTGAGTGAGACAACAGTTAAGTTTGTAAGTAAGACAGTAGGAAGTTAAAAGAGGACATTATAGATTATTTAATTTTCTTCAAAGGTAAGTTTATTGAGAATAACGGCAGAGGAAAGTTGTGTTAGAATAAGTAGTAGAGGTTTGGAATAGTTAGTGATGGTCAGGAAGCTAAGCAGAGACCAACTACAATTGACAGCTCCTGCTCAGGACCGGCTGAATTTGGGAACCATTCATTTGTGCTAAAATTGGGCTCCACTATTGTAAGATATCTCCACATAGCAGTCAGACTCATGAGTGTGATCCCAAGAAAAGTGGCTTTAAGAGTTAGGGTTTTGTAGGGTGAGTGAAATCACAGTGTAACAGGGCAAGGGAAGGCAGAGGGCAATGCTGGTGAGAAGACAATGCCCAGCACCTGTGGTCCTCTGCAGACCAGCTGGGAAGCAAGAACCATAGGGGAACAGGGGTGACTTTAACGAAAGAGGCGATAACTGGAGCAGGCACAATCACTGAAAAAAAATACTCACGTGTGCTTTTGATTCTGTATTCCTGACAAGACACACTCACTGTCATCTGTGAACACCGCTCAAGGTTAAAATTAAATGTAAGATAAACAAGAGTTGGCCAGGGTGTGAGGAAATCAAAACCCATCTACATCACAGCGGGAGAGAATGTGAAATGCACAGATGCTAAAGAAAACAATTGGGCTAGACCTCAACAAATCAAACAGATGACCCATCTGACAGAATTCTACTGTGTAAACCCTCAAAAAATTTTGAAGCAGGGTTGCAAACAGATATTTGTATACTCATATTCACAGCAGACCAGCAGACTTATGTAGAATAGTCAAGAGGTTGAAATAACCCAAATATTCACCTACGGCAGAGTGAGTTAACAATATGTGTCAATATGATAATATATATATATATATATATATATATATATATATATATGTATATATATATATACATACATATATATGATAGAACATTATTAAGCCTTGAAAAGGAGTGAAATGTTGATACATGCTGTAACATTTATGAATCTTAAAACATATTAAATGAAAAAGCTAGACACAAAGGGATAGATATATGATTCTGCCTACACAAAATACTGATAGGAGGTACATTCATAGACAGAAAGCCGAGTAGAGATTGCCAGGGATTGAAGGAAAGGATAAATAAGACTTATTGTTTCATGGGTGCGTTTCTGTTTGGAACGATAAAATAGACAGTAGTGGTGGTCACTGTCCTAGCATTACAGTGCCGTGATTTGACTGCATCCCTCAACGTCATTTGTTAGAAGTGTATTCCTAAGGTGACAGTGTTGAAAGGTGGGACCCACCAGAGGAGACTAGGTTGGGGGCTGTGCCCCGTTGAGTAAATGAATGTGATTATCATGACTTGTGTTTCTCTACTCTTTTTTTTTTTTTTTTTTTTGTGTGGTACCAGGGATTGAACTCAGGCTCTTGGGCTTGCCAGGGAAGCATTTATTCCACTGAGCCATCTCCCCAGTCCCTGGATTTCTCATCTTGAAGGCTTATTATGAAAGTGAGCTTGACGCTCTCACTCCTCTCATGTCATCTGACAGTGGCCACCGCTATGGGCTGGTGTGGCGAGAAGGCCTTTGCCAGACACAGCCTGACTCTCAGGCTTCCCCACCTCTAGACTGCGGGAAATACATTGCTCTTCTTTGTACACTACTCTATGCGTGATATTCTGATGTAGCAGTGCACAGTGTTCTAAACCAGGGTGAGAGAACAAAGTGATGCCTACTGGCTGGCTGGCTCTGAACAACAGGCATCTGCATGTCACAGCTCTGCAGATGAAGGAGCCCTCTGGCTCGGGCTTTGAGGAAGCCCTTTTTCTTGTTTGCTGACCACCATCTTGCTGTATTGTGTCTTCATGCGGTGCGGGGAGAGAGGGGAAGAGTTCTTTGTTTTCACAAGGACATTTGTCCCTTCCTGAGGACTTTACCAGTCTGTCCTCATCTATGCCTAATTACCTGCCAGAGATCTCACTTCCTTTTGTCATTCCTTTGCAGAGTAGGGCTGCACTCAGGGACTGTTTTGAAGATAGACATAGACAAAACATTGAGTTACATAGAACAGTAAGTGTATTTACTTAAGATTAAAGTTAAGAGTAAGAGTGTATTTAGTTAAGGTTGTATACCTAAAAATGACTTAAATCACTTATCAGAATGATAGCAATCTAAAACCCTGTCAGAACCATTTGCTAATGAGAAAAGAGCAATACCTACTCATTGCTGGTGGGAATACAAAACATTGCAGTCACTTGAGAGATAGTTCGATGGTTTCTTACAAAATTAAATTACACCCATACCATATGACTCAGCAATTGCACTTCTTGTTATTTATCCAAGTGAAGTGAAAAATTATATATACACAAAATCCTGCACATGGATGTTTATAACAGTTTGATTCATAATTGCCAAAACTTGGAAACAACCAAGATTTCCTACAGTAGGTGAGTGGATAAACTGGCACATCCAGCCAGTAGAATATGATTCAACACTAGAAAGAAATGAGATACAGGCCAGAAAAAGACACAGAGAAAACTTAAATGCAAATTTCTAAGTGAAAAAAGCAAACCTAAAGAAGCTATGCATTGCGATTCCAATGTATGACATCCTCAAAAAGGCAAAAATGTGGAGACAGTGAAAATATCAGTGGTTATGAGGGCTTGGAGGAAAGATGAATAGGCAGAACACAAAACTTCTAGGGTAGTGAAGTGTTTATGTGTGACACTATGAAGGTGAATACAGATCAGTATTTGTGCAAACCATATAATATACACCAAGAGTAACCTATAATGTAAATGATAATGTGTTTGAATATTAGTGTGTCAGTGTAGGTTCATCAATTGTAACAAATGTAGCACTCTGGTGTATTTTGATAGTGTGGAGGTTATGAGTTTATTGGAATGGGAATTATCTGAAAAATCTCTGTATTTTCCAAGCTTTCTTGTGAACCTACAAAGTGATTAAAACATGAAATATTCTATATTTACATAGATATAATATAATATATGTTTATGTTGGTAATAACTATCTCAAATATAAGAGATTTTCAAAAAATTTGTTTATGGAGAATACTTTGTTTCATGACATTCCACCAACTCATTAACACCTATGCTTTGCATTTTTGGTGAGTTGTATTTTAAGCATGGTCAGTTGAGTAAGCTGGGGTCAAGAGGACATAGAGGCCCTGTCTTGCCTGTCCTCTCTGTGATTTCTTTCACCCAGAGCCTCTATGTGGCGCTCTGAACATGGGAAGCCTCTTGGTCTTGTTGGTAGAAAACTTTCTGTTCTCATAACACTGTTTCACACCAAATTTGTGGGCTTTCCATACTAAGCCATTCTTAAATTATTTGTGGATGATTGGATTTGATTCTGGAGCTAACTAGCTGGAGTTAGTACTGATGCCATAGATTAAGGACTTCATTTCATAAGACCCTCAGTTCAGATGCCAGTATTAACTAAGTCCATGGTGACCCACACTTCTGTGTCCTTTGGCTACAAAATGGGGGTGCACAGGATCTTCTCAGTTTCAATAATTTGCTGTAACAGTTTATAGGACTCAGAGAAACATTTTATGTATCTGTACTAGTTATTATGTATAAAGTCAACACTCACATAGAGGTACACACAGCAAGGTCCAGAAGGGTCCCAAGCATAGGAATTTCCATCCTGATGGAGTTGGGTGTGCTACTCTCCTTGTGTATGAATGTTTCCACCAATCTGGAAGCTCCATGAACCCCTTTCATTAGGGTTTCTATGCTCATCCTCACAGTAGACACTACTGATTAAGTCATGGACCATTGGCAATCAATCTTTAGCTTCATCTTAAAGCCACTACAGGCCCCATAAGAGTTGTCTCATTAACAGAAACTCAGATTCATTGAAAGAGATTGTTATGAATAGCAAGATATGCTCTTTTTATTCCTAACACTAGGAAATTCTAAGGGCTTTGGAAGCTCTGTGTCAGGAAATGTGAACAGGGATTACATACATATGTTTTACTGTACCACACAGACCAGCTGATCCATGCAGGTCCTCCTCAGCATCCCCTTGGTTTTCTCAGGTGGGCTGCTGAATACACCTTCTCTCTGGCAGCTTCTTTGTCCACATTGCCCATGTGAAGCACTCCAATATTTTATTCCCTGCCCTGATGCTGTGATAGGGCAGGGTGGACACAGGCCTGAGTTTCCTCTGACCTGCATTGGGCACTGAGGCCTCTGTATATCTCAGCTGCGGGATTTCAGAAGACTTGTCTCAGAGAAGACATCTCACTTGCCCACGTGTGGGCTCAAAGTGGGGGCCACATAACTTCCCTTTCCCCCAGCCTTTCATTGACATATTTGCTGAAGGGCCAAGGGGTACAGGAAGTTTATAAAAAGGCTTCTGAGCATTTCTTCTGTTCATTCTATGCGGCAACAGCCTCATAGTGAATATTTTCCACACGGATGTGGCCTGGCGGGGTGGAGGGATGGGGCTTCTCATTTTTAACAACTTTTCAGTTTTGTGAATTTTTGAAGAAAGCACTTAGTCTCTTTGATTATCATTTTTGGCAAAGTGATTTTGAAGATCAAATGCGATAGTACAAAAGAAGGGAGCTTTCAATATGACAGCATGCTAAACAGGGAAGAAGTGCTCTGTTGTTTCCCGTACTTTCTCTGCTGTGAAGTGTCTAATGAACTTGATTTTGTGATCACAGAAACTCAGAGCTTACTCTTTCTTATAGTAAAAATCTTTATCTCAAGGTTTTTTCCAGTTGGAGTGGAAGAATCTCTAGTCTTATGCACAGTTGTTTCCTGAGCTCTACTGAGGAAAAAGTAGGAGAAAGGTTATTACTTTTAATTAATTTATTTATTTTTCATTCAGGCAAATAGATGGTGACCCTATCAGGGTAAATTTCAAAAGCTACAGGTAAAATTATGCTGTTATTGTGTTGTCCAAGTATAAACTTGTGGTGGTTCCAGCTGACACTCATAGGACCGTGAATTTCATTCATTTTACTTTTTCATTTTTAGAAAATCTGTCCCAAGTTTAATCAGTATGTGAGTGGCTTCCCTGTGTAGCACTGAGCATGCATGTGTTTACGAGGCACCTGTCTTCATTCAGTGGGGTAGGCAATGGTATTATTGTTATTCTTCTTACACATCAAGACAGTAGGCATAAAGGAGTAACAGTTTATCTCAACTAATAATTCCTACTCTTTGGAATGGGAGATTACTATGTGTGTCTGAATAAAGGCTTGGTGTATAAGAGATTCTTCATCATTTTAAATTTATCCTACATGTCGAGAGTTAGGACCAGCAGACTCAATGTGACTGCGGGGCTTGCGCTTTAGGAAGACGGCAGGTTTGCATGGAAGCAGATGCAGCTAAGGTCTTAATGAGCATCCTTTCTTTCTTTTGCCTCCTACTTCTGTTTTTACTTTGTAGGTGAGCTGCTATGAAGCACTAAAGAACTCATTCCTTTATATAATTATTAACATGGTTCAGTTGTAAATAGCAAAAAATAATATTTTGAAATAATTTAAAAACTATTGATTTTATCTTGAAATATTATTTAAATCTATGCTTAATTTTTCACAAGTTTCTTTTATTTCTTCAGTAACTTCTTCTAGGCTGTGATCTATAGCATAATATATTCCTATTATGTAGTTCCTTAGTAATACATTGTCACGTGTCCAGATAACTCCACACCACATTGAAAAGACACGTTACAAAAAGAATAGTCTCAACTCTGTAACCTAAGAAGCACATGTGTAATTGAGGGCTCACGCATTGTGGAAATATAAAACCTTGCCATAAAATCTAGAACAGATCTTCTAAGACTAAAAATTAAAATATTTTTTTGTGGTAAGAAGCCTCTTGCTAAAATGGGGTTTACTATAGTCTTTTCTAGAGTGGCTCTCTATAGTTGATTGATCTGAAAAGGCCTCTGAAAATTTTTTTCTCCCAAGTGTTGCTTGGTATAGGATGAAGAAAAAAGCATAAAGTTTATAAAATACTGTAAGATCATTCAATATGTCAGAATCTTAGAAAATGACAAATATTGGTTCCATTTTAGCTTGAAATTATTTATTCATTTACTTATTTATTCTTTTGGTTATTCTCATATGCATAAGAAATGCTACTTGAAGATGTAAAAGATACAATTCTTACTCTGTAATCACTTTGCTTATAGCATTAAAGGTAACATATGTGAATAAATAATTGTTATACCATGGAGTGTGTAATATATGTCACATAGAAGAAAAGTATGAAAACGAGGTATATAAAATGAAGCCATATTAATATACTGAGCTGTGAAAGGTTCAAGTCAACAGCTTCTGCAGATAACCCACTACTACTGTGGAGTGCTGGACTGTGTTGGATTGGTTTGCTGAATTCGCACACCTATAGTATTTAGATGCCAATGGAATGCCTATCTCTGACAGGACTAAACAAAAAAGGGATACAAAGAAAGGACTATTCTGTATTTGTATATATAGAATAATTAGGATAAATATGCAGCTACTTTCATGTAATTCTGTGAGAAGAAAGATTTGCACTAATAGTGTTTGGACAGGATATCCTGTCTGCTTCTTGTACTATGGAGAGCCACTAGGAAGATAACAATGTAAAAAGTATTAATTATTGAAACTGTCCTATAAATCAGCTTAAAAAAAAAAAGGTATACAGCTACATTCTCTTAGTTCAATGAATAGAGGGATCTGCTCTAATAGTGTTTATAAATAGAATATCATGTCTGCACCTTGTACAACAAATAACCACTAAGAAATCAATATGCAATGTATTAATTATTGAATCTGTCCTACTAATTTAATTTGAAACTGTCTCATTGCTATTTATTCTTCAATAAAATTATGGAAAAATGTTTTTGAGCATAATACTTAGACGCTTGGGATCTAGTTTTCTTATTTACAAAGTGAGAGCATTAGGTTTGATAGAGAATCTTTGTTTCTGCATTTGATACCACAGGAGTGCATTCATGATGAACACAAAAAAATTAGAGCAAAGGAAGTATTCCCTGTAGTGGAGTGATCAAGGAATATTTTAGTGGCAATATTTGAGTGCGTCCTTGTTAGGTTATGTCTTGATAGGCATAGATTATAATCACAATAATGATACATTCCTGCAGGCAAGTCCACAGAGCACAGTTATTTCTTAGTATGCTGAAATTATTTGCAAAGTTGTGTGGATGAAAGTTTATACGTTTTCTTGCGGTGGGGAGTGACCCTAGAGGTGCATGGCTCCATAAACACAAATCATGGCATAGGTATGAGGAAGAGGCATGATGCCTGCACTTTGAGAAATCTTCCTTTGGAGGAAGAGAGGCAGGTGGAAGGAAAGAACAAATAAGTTAATGTCTGAGAATTTGAAGCTCCTAGGATGCAAGACCTTGAAAGAATGAAAAGCAGTACGTGTGGAGTACTTACCAGATTATTCTCAGGACTCTGAATGTCTGGTTTTAAATTTTGGACTGCCCTGTCTACTGTGTGACCCTCAGGCAATGTATGTGACCTCCTCGAGACTAAGGCTTTTACTATCAACGTTGTTACATATTTATTTTAATTTTTTAAGATCAAGGACTTATGATCTGTTAAATTCACTTGTTGTTTGACATGATACAGATTTGTTGAGCCTGGCGTCCCTTTGGTGATTGAAGCAGACCTGACAATTCTCTTGTCTCCAGAGCAGTCTATGAAATACCCAGTGTTGTAGAGGAGGAAACAGAGGCTGGGGGAAGCTAAGAGTTCAGAACTCATATGATGGGGGAGTGGCAGAACCCACAAACACAGGCCCAACTTCAGTGACTTAGTAACTAGGATCCGTCTACGGAGTGTGACCCGACCTGCACAGAATGTGATGGCTACCTGCAAGAAACTTAACAAAGGGAACCTACCTCCACTTAGGGGTGCTTTATACATGGGTCTATAGTGCTGATATTCTGGAAGGGCCATCTAGCCTATGAAAAACTACAGAGAAGAGTTACCAAACCACAGAGCATCTTCAAACTAGGTTTTTGTGTGGGGCACACACAGAAGATCTCACAAGCACTATAATTTCATCAGAATCGCTTTTTTCCTATTACAATCAGTATGAGAAATGGTTTTCAGGGACTCAGTGATGAATGCCTTTGTTCTTTAAACACAATACATTTTTTTTCTCTCCTCTATTGGTCACTGATTGTTCCTTTTCTAACACATATAGTTTTATTGATTTGTAGAGGTAATTGATTACTTTCCATGTTTGAGACCTTTTAAAGGTGGCGAGAGAACTTTTCTCTTAAGTTTCCACAAAGAAACTTGGCAACAATTGTAGATGAGGGCTAACATCAGCAGATTGAGCAAGTTGACTAAAAGAACTTAATACTGAGTTCCAGATCAGAACTTTGGTTTCCTTTGTAAATGTATGTCTGTTAGCATCATGTAAGCTGGCCACAAAATGTATTAGGTTTTACTAAGTTTGAGATATTCTTAGAAAAGTCCTTTAGAATTAAAAAAAAAGTTAAGGGAGAAGTTAAAATCTTTTAAAATATTTCAGATTTACTTGTCACCATTTAAAAACTTTAAAAAGGTCAAAAAACATTTGACCCTTTCCATTAATTGAGCTTTCACCACACAATGTGGTAACAATTTTTTTTTTTTTTTTTCTGTTTGTGAAGTAGAGGCAGTTGCTGGAGAGGAAATTTTGTACAATTGATTGTGAATGTCATGCTCAAATAGTACATGGTATTCAGTGATATACGTGCTCCCATGTTGATAGCAGCAGTTTGTCATAGCAGAATCTTGGAAACAACCCAAATGCCTATCAACTGAGGAGTGGATCAAAAAAAAAATATGATATTTTTACAGAATAGAGTATTACTCAGCCATAAAAAAAGATAAGTTCAAGGCTTCTGCAGGAAGCCTTGGACTATACTGGTAAGAGAAATAAGTGAGATCAGCACGTGCAAACATCATATTATCTCAGTAGTGTGAGAGCCTGAAGGAGGAAATAAAATCTGAGAGGCATAATTGATAGTGTGAAAGGGAAGGAATCTATTCAATGGGAAGGAAAAACGGGGATGAGGAAAAGGACGAGAGAAAGGAGGGGAAAGATGCATTCATGTACATAGGCAGGGTAGTTTGGATAACTGTACTGCCGATTTCTGCTGGTGTTGTGGAAAGAGCAGTTAATGCTTAAATTTTTTCTTTTTGTTTTCAATTTCTCATAATTTTTAAACCAATTTTGTATGTTTGTATCTTGTAACCTAAACAACTGTTTTGAAGATAACATTATATAATAAAGCAATCATTATCAAATTCCTATTAGTTTAATGAAATTTTGCATCATTTCCAATTTTTTTTTTTTTTTTTTTTTTTTTTTTTTTTTTTTTTTTTTTTTTTTTTTTTTTTTTTTTTTTTTTTTTTTTTTTTTTTAGCATTTAAAAAAGGTGTTTGGTACAGGGTCTTACCATGCGGTTCAAATTCATAGTGATCCTCCTGTTTTCAGCTTCCCCAGTGCTGGGATTATAGGTGTGCACCACCATGCCCCGCCTCTGCGGCCACTTCAGCACGCCCAGGCGGCGGGTGCGTGAGGTAACCAGGGTGGGGATCTGGCCCCTGCACTTGCCTGAGCCGGTGTTTAGTCCACCGAGCTATCTTGTTATCCCACCATTCTATATTCTTAAAAAAAAAAGAAAATTACATATTTATGGGATAAATTTATTTAGGCATTGTCTTGCAAAAATATGTTCTGTCATCACCAAGTTATATGACAGTCATTGTTTATAAGCTCATGGGACAATAACTACTTTTGTGATCCTCATCTGACAATGCTGAAGGGATTCCTCTGACTGCGTCAGAATCTAGAGGAACTGTAAGGACCTGTGTTGTGTTATTGGAGCAGGATTCCTAGCAGAATTTGCTGTGTGTCTGTGGAAGCTTGGACCAGAGAAGGAAACATTTGCTGAGAGACATTACAAACAATGCTGAGGCTAAAGATTAAAAAATTAAGTTGTTTAGTAGAAATCAGTAAACTTCTAAATGGGTAAGAATTTGAAATT
>PVKA01055926.1:0-10116 GCA_004027165.1 Ctenomys sociabilis
GCCACCATCACCACCACCATCGCCACCATCGCCACCACCACCTCCACTGTCACATGACCATCGTGTACTTTAAGCATTATTATTATTGCTTCCAACAATGAAAAGTATGTGGTTTGAGACTGACAGCCTTTCCAATGGTAAACCTCTTTCCCTCTGCTATGCTGCCTCTCACCGACTTGTTTTCTGCAGTGGGAGGGCTTTGTTCCTCAGCTTTAGTTAGCGTGTTATGGAGGTAGCAGATCTAAAGGCTGCAGCCTGAGTCACGGCCTCCCATCCCTCTCTGTCCATGCATGTGGCGGCATATCTTTGCACAGCATCATTACTCACTTTCACAGACTCTTCAGTGGGGCATTGTCCTGTTCAGTATAACTTATTCCACTTGGAATTATTTATATCTTTTAAGCTCTCAAGCACATTTGTGTCACAAGCATGTTTGTGAGGAAATATGGGATCTGTAGCTGACTGTCCTTAGCCACAAAGGGACTGTCGTGCTCTGATGACCAGGCTTTCCCTTGATGCTGCTGTGTCCCTGAAAGTGCACTCACAGTTACCTGTGCATGACCATAACTGAGTGTCTGCTGCAGGGCCCGCAGTCCAGGTTGCAGTGCCCATCACGGACCCGCATGTTCAGCGCAGCTCAGCTCTACAGCGCTGTCCATGCAGCCTGACCTTCAGCAGTATTACGTTTGTCCACACCCTTATGCAGAGCCCAGGACTTGTGCCTTCTGGCCAGTAACAAAGCACCCATTTTGTTACCCACAGCTACAGCTCGTTTTTTGCCAACAGTTTACATGCTTTCATATAACATCAGCTTCTTTTAAAATTCAGCACTAAAACTACATGTAGGTAAGATATATGTATCTTACATCATTATATATATATATATATATATATATATATATATATATGTCCTAGTCCCTCTCATGTGGTGCAGCCCCCGGGGCACACTGAGCCAGTGACAGAGTCCAGGCTTGGTGATGCACACCTGTAATCCCAGCCCTGGGGAGGCTGAAAACAGCTAGGAGTCCTGGCTGTGTAGAGAGACCTTGTACCAATATATAAATAAAAATTACTACTACTAATAATAATAATATACGAACTTGCTTGAATCATAACATTGGTTTCTTGGTTCATGGGAAGGAAAGCTTCGTGCTGCTGTGTCTCTTCTGCACCAGCTCTTATTTGTGTCACGTACTCTGCCTAGCTATGAAGATAATGATACACGGGATACTAACTGTTGCTCTTTTCCCATTATGACATTTTGTTTCACTTTTTCATAACATAAAGGAAGCATGGGAGCTCATGTGTTACAGAGCAGCTCTCCTGCCCCTCGGGTGTCAGTGTCAGAAGCTGGGGACTGCGGTCTTGGTAAAATGCAGTGTTGAGCAGATATTTCAGCGGACCCTTGCGTGTTTACACAGCCTGCAGAGTGTACAACTGTCTTACATCCTTTCTCTGTCCTCGGTTCCAACAGGCTTTGATGGTTTTACTCAAATTCCACTTTGAGGAGAACTAGAAACCCCAGAGACCCAAGTCTTGCCTGTGGAATTCCAACTGTGGAGCGGGCAGGCGCTTGTTCCCCCAAGGCAGGGCAACCTTGGGATCCAGCTGGCGGCTGAGGTCGCAGTGCCCTCTCAGCCCGGAGTCCACTGGGTCGGCACACAGGATTCCCATCCCTGCAAGGTCAGCAGCTAGTGGGGGTGGCCCACAAGCCATCCTTGGGTGACTCAGCTTCTCCCCAGAAAACAGCCCACCCGTGAGGGGCTTTGTCTCACAAGCCTCTGCTGCATTTACTTGTACTTAAAATTCACAGAAGGCGAAGCATTGCTGGGAGTCTGATTCCCCCTCTCCAGTGAGCAACACGAGGCACTGCACCTGTGCTCGCTTTCATTTTCTTCTCCAAGAGGCAGTGGACACGTGCAGCACACGCGTGTGCATGTATGTGCCTGTGTGCGTGTGTGTGTGCGCGCCTATCTCAGCTTTGTAAAAAGAAATAAAAGTATTCTGTGTGGACTGTATCAAAACCAGCCAAACTCCATCTCCAAGCGTAATATTTCCACCTGAAAGTTGTGATTGTGTGAGGTCAACGATATTAGCATTTTGAATGCAAATGGATACAGAACAATACAGATTTTTATTTTTCACTCGCAGGTATTGAACTCAGGATCTTGCACTTGCCAGCCGGGTGCTTATGCTGCTGAGTTATATCCCTGGCCCCAGATATTTTAAATAATTAAAGGAAATGCAGCACTTACTGTGGTTATGATTTTGTGGGTTGTTTTCTTAGGGGGTGGAGGACCGGGACAGGACATTGGTACCAGGAATGCAACTCTGGGCCTCTCGCTGACCAGGCAAACGCTGTACCGACAAACCGCCTCCCCAACCCCGTGGCTGGGATGTGACTCAGCACGGGAGGCTTAGGAGGGGTCGAAGCACGCCGTCTCCCCAGGTCTCCCGAGAGCGCATAGGCCCTGCGTGAGCAGTTGCTTAAGAAAGAGCCTGTGCGAAGGTCCATGCCTGTAATCCCAGCACCCTGGGGAGGCTGAGGCAGGAGGGTTTTTAAACAGCCTTTAAAGCCCATTAATGTAAAGGAGTGTCCCATTATGGACTCCGCAGCACACTCACTGTGTCTCCACCGTCTGAGCTCACTGCCAGTGGCACTAGGTGAGCCAGGAGCAGGTGGACGGGGCTAATGGAACAGGTCAGGGGCTCCCACTGAGAACAGAGAACCAGAGACCCTCTTGGCGAGAGGGCGAGGAAGCAGGAGCCTTCCAGAAAGATGAGTAACCTGCAGTGGATTGAATGCGGCTGCTCCGCTCCGAAATTCACGTTGGTGTTCAGCTCCCACTGGGGCGTGGGAGAGGGCAGGGACTCAGTGGTCTGTGGGACTCGGAGGGGCCGCGGGGGTGAGCTCTTCAGGGCTGAGCCCTCATCACTGAGAGCTGATGGCTTTGCAGGTGGGCCGGGAGCATGCGCAGGCACACTCTGTCTCTTGCTCCTTGGTGCCCTGAGCCAGCGCAGCATGCCACCAGCAAGGTCACCAACAGATAAATACTCTGGACTGCCTGGACCTTGAGCCAAGTGAACTTCTGTTTGTTAAACTTACCTCCTCTGCGGCATTGTGCTGTCAGCACAACAGAAAACGTATTCTTTCTTTCTTTCTTTCTTTCTTTCTTTCTTTCTTTCTTTCTTTCTTTCTTTCTTTCTTTCTTTCTTTCTTTCTTTCTTTCTTCTCTCTCTCTCTCTCTCTTTCTTTCTGCGAAACCAGGGGTTGAACTCAGGCCCTTGAGCTTGCCAGGGGAGCGCTTATTCCACTGAGCAATCGCCCAGGCCCCTTTATCGCTTCTTTTCAGTCGTCAGCTGACATTGCAGTTTCTCTGAAATCGGCCGCGTAAGGTCTCGCTCCGGTTCCTCTCATTCCCCCGGACCTGACTGCTCCTCCCGGTGGGGCTGTGCCAGGCCTTCACTCCCTGCGAGCTCTTGACTTCCACCGGAGCCCGTGGCACCGCGTCGTGTGTTCAGATCGCACAAACTGAGGTGGAACTGCACCTTGTCTCTTGGGTGACTGCGTGCTTCCCGCGCACGCCCGCTGCTGCACATCCCCAGCCCCGCGGAGCTCTGTCTCACTTTCCACCCTGCTGCTCCCTAGAGCAGCGCTGCGGCAGGGGAGCGGCTGGGCAGTTCAGTTCCTGATAACACAAAGAAGCGCTGTGGCGATCCCCCTGTCACTGCCCCCTGGGCTTGAGTGAGAAACCGCCTAGAAAACAAACACAGGTGGTGAGGTAGAAACCCAGCCACTGGGGTCCTAGGCCATGGCTTTCGCGTTGTGTTGATTCCCGCTCACTCCAAAACCCCCTCCTGAGTTCTTGCTCCTCTCCACTGCGGCAACAACACTGCTCAGTGAGTCTCCAGGATTCTGACATGTCAATATCTCCACGGTGAAATCTAACGTTTTAAAGTTTACTTCTTGTTGTCAGTGAAGTGGACCGTCGCTGTCTGCTGGCCGCGGCGGCTCCCCACTCGGAGGACGCTGTGGCGGCCTTCTTGCGGCCTCGTCTGCGGTGTTTTCACTGCTTGCACTGTCGACTGTAGACACCCGCCGCAGCCTGCAGACAGAGACCTGACTGCTCCGGTCCCCGGGTTGGCCCCTTGGTCCTTATCGCTTCTGTCTGGAAAGACAACAGAGCTCTCAGTTTCTCACTTTTGGGTTTGAGCTTGTAGAAACATTGTTTGCAAGTCTTTTTCAAACTTCGTTAGGAATCTTTTTTCCATTGCCAGAATACAAAATGATACTCTTAAATTTTTTCCATTAATTTGCTATCCACATTTGAGCATATTCTCAACCCAGAGTCCTTTCCTATATAGGGTGAGGCAGACACTCAATTTAACTTGTTACAAGTAATCAAACGTAATTTTTCAATGTGCTGCTTTGCACGTTTGCTCGCGAGTATTCTGGACTCTGACAGTGCTGTGCTAGCTTTTTGCCTCTGTAAGAAAATACCTGAAATAATCACCTTAGAATGAGCCAAGGTAGACTGGAGCGTGCAGTTTCAGAGGGCTCGGCTCAGGGCTGGTTCCCACTGCTTCTGGTCTACAGTGCAGGGTGTCACCGTGGCAATGTGCGGCAGGAGAAGCCTCTGGTCTCTGGGTGGGCAGCAAGCGCAGAGCAGGCGGGAAGTGGCCATGGTCCCCATGCCCCTTAAGGCCCTTTCACAGATCTCACCTCTTAAAAGGCCCAGCCAATGTGCTGTATTCTGGGACCTTTCCTTTAATGTACAGGCTTGTGGTATCCACTGATCCAAGCAGAACAGGTGCATTTGTTTATTTTTCTGTTCCTTCCAGTACCATGTATGTATGTATGTATATATATATATATTTTTTTTCAATTTATATGGATTTGGTCAAGGTGATGGCTCAGTGGAATAAGCGCTTCCCTGGCAAGCACAAGGGCCTGAATTCAATCCCTGATTCCACCAAAAAAAAAAAAAAAAAAAAAAGTCGTTCAGTTAATATGATTTTGTACTGATAGCTATACAATAAATGTGACTCTTGACTCTTCTGTAAGATCATAATGAGAATATCAAAATCTGTCATGCTCACCGTATCCAGGGAAAGTAAAAAAATAACAAGACTCAGAAAAGTCCCCTATTTAAACTGTCAAATAGGAAAAGGGGATTGTAATGGCATAACCATTGATATGGCTACTTGATAGAATTTTTCTTTTGGCAGAACTGGGGATTGAACTCATGCCCTTGCGTTTGCCAGGCAAGCGCTTATTGTACTGAGCTATCTCCCCCACCCCCAGATATGGCTACTTGGAAGACACTCCAGGCTAGTTCCAGAGTGTCTAGTGCACTCATCTCTGTAAATGCGCTACATACATGTACACAGCGTACAGAGGCAGGGACGTACTTAGGTCTGTAAGCTGTGACTGTAGTTGAATAAAGCCCCAAGTGTCACTCACGCTTTGCTCGTGACACCTAAGACGCAGCTCCTCAGCAGCGTATTCTGGGCCAAACTGTGCAGAAAGCGCAGCGCAGGACCCACCACACTGAGCGCAGAAGTGATGAACTCAGGGCTTTCAGTTGAACTGTGGGCATCACGACCTGACTGCTCGACGAGGGTGTTTCTGAGGGTACTGGGAGGCATGTGTGAAGAGCCTCCCTGTTCCTGTCCACCATGCCCGGGAGGACGTTTAGCTGGGCTACCTCCAGGCCCAGACGTCAGCGGCCATGCTCCCTGTCGCAGGACCAGTGTCCTGAAGCATGGGCCGCATTCCCATGTAAGAAAGTGCAGCTATTGCTATTTCAAATGTTGAGAGGATTTCTTTTTCATTTGTGGTCAAAAATTAAAATGTCTGAAATGATTGCTGCTTGATACTATCTTATTTCCCCTGCCTTGCTTGCCCAACATCTTTGTCAAAAACAAAGAAACAGAATATCTAACTGTTGGTTTTCCTGTTAAAATTGCCCAAGCATCTCCCAACTGGGATGCAACCTTAGACATTCTGCAGTTTCTGTGGAAAAGTCTGATTTAATTAAATATAAATACTTAGATGGCAGCCCTGTGGTATATGTGCAACTACTTCCATTCCTTCTGGGCCACCGCTGGTCTCATTTTGCAGGGTCATGAGATTCCACAAAGCAATGATTATTTTCTTTATGTACAAATTACAAGTGAGAAGAGGGGAATATCTGGCACGGGGGAGAGAGAAGGAAGAAACTATGCAAAGGCGGGAGAGGAGGAGCGCTAGAACATCTGCTGCCGCGTCTCTTGGCAGGAGACATATTCTGTGCGGTGACAGGGCCTGCTCTGCATGCTGTCCCTGGTGGAGGAAGGGCGAAGGGACCTGGCTGTGGTTATTTGGTTGTGTCTCCTCATTTTCTCATAGAAACAAAGAGTTTCTGATGCCATATACTCATGGCAGTTGAGAGTAACCAAAATAATTAGGAGAAAACACTACATTATATTAAAAAATAGGCCCTTCAGATCAAGGTTCTTTTTCAACACCATTAGCAATTTACACATTTTAATTTGACATAGACAAATCAAGTGCATTTGGAAGGAATCCAATTTATCAAGTATTTGGGTTTTGTTTTTCTTTTCTCAACCTCAGAGTACAGCATTCTGGAAATCCTTCAGGTCATACCATGTTTTTTGGATGATTTAATGCTAAGCAATTTTCTGAATACCGATGTGTCAAATTTTCTTCTAGTGATTTTCTGGAACTTTTGTAATGGTTTATAGTAAAGAAGGGAAGAGGAATAATCAAGGTTTTCATCTCTGGAGAACACAGCAGGTTGAGCAGTGTGCTTGTGTGTATCTAGCATGAACCACTTTCCACAGCTTTGCCCTGAGTCAAAGCACTGCAAGGGGCTCTGGCTTCCAAGTTGCTGAATTAACTGCAATCTAAGTGATAGTAAAGGGATTGTTTCTCCTGCTTTTTTCAAAGTTTAAAACATTATAACAAATGGGGGTCTCTTTGATTATTTTCATGAGATAATGTTTTTCAGTACTTTGCGTAGTCCCATCTGGTGGTTTTACACTCTACACACTGAAAAATTGCAGACATGCAAAAAGCAGATGTTGTTTGTACCTATGATGATTAAAGATTCTCATAGCCACTCTTTTCTTCTTTCTGTTCTTCTAATTGTATTTCTAAGTGAACTAAGGTACTGGTATCACTGAGTGATTTTAGCCTTGTTCTACTTTCACTTGATAGGGACCATTATGAAGTGGCCCTGAGCAGGATTTAATATTAACCCACTGACTTTTCATGTCTAGGAGTGAATTTGCCAAGGCTCAGGGCAACAGACTCGTAGGAAGTGAAGCTGTGTGAGTCCTTGGTCGCACAGAAGTCTGTAGTGGCCGGGGAAGCCATGAGGCCTCCAGGGACAAGACACGGCCACAGCTAAGGACGCCTGATTCCAACCTCAATCACCTAGATCAAGACTGCAGCTCTGGCACCCCTCTGGTGAAGGCCTTCCTGGAGATAACACAGTTCTCCTCACTTAACACAATGTCTTACTTGGAGAAGCCCTTGAAGGGACTCCCAAGTCCTGCCCAGATTCCTGCATTTTCCTCCACATCCTTCTCCTCCTCCTTTATTTGGAAAAGCTAATACATGCAAGCCTCCTGGCAAAGTTCTTTGTTTAAAACCCCAGAAAACTCACAAGTTTTGTGAGAGGGCTTTTGATCCTCCTGGAGCTCTGAAATCATACCACGCGTCCCATGTATTTAAGCCTTTGCCATCCACTCCTTTAGGAGATTGTGGGCCTGATCAGCCCAAATAACTAAGATGTATTAGCAACACAATTCTAAGTGAACTAAGGTATTGATGCCTCTAAGTGAATTTAGCTCTATTCCAGTTCCACTGACCTTGGGTTATTCTCTGTTCTCTGTTCTGTACTTATCCTCTGATTGGTGGTAGACGGCAATGTGGACATTGAGGTCTAGTTAATGCTGCAGCATTCCCAGATCATCAATGGTCAAAGATCCAACTTGTAGAGTTGTTCATTTCTCCCCAGTGTGAAGATCACAAATGCCATGGAGTGTTGGACACCTTTTTGTCACCAGGACACATCACTGACATCCACAACTTAAGCAAGGAGAGGTTTATTTTTGCTCGCTGTTTTCAAGAGGTCTCAGTCAGTAGCCAGCTGGCTGTAGGACACAAACGGCACAGTAGGAGGGTCTGGTAGGGATGGCTGCTCACTCACTGCCCAGGAAGCAGAGAGAGAAGGGAGAACCCAGAGGGTGGTGCACCCTTGGGGGTGACCACCTCCTGAGAGCAGGTCTGCTCTACCCACAAGACATGGTCCCTTTCCCAAAGCCCAGACATGTGGCCCTGGGGTGCACATTTGATCTAAACCATAACACATGGGATTAAGGATTACAAAATTTTACACTCAGGTAAGACTTCTGTCCTTTCTGCTACCACCCACAGCATAGATTTTTTCCACATTGTTGTCACCTGAATGGCTCTTTGTGGTCTCCTGAAGCAGTAGCATCTGCAAGAGTGGTTAGACCTCACTGTGATGGGGTTTTGACGTGCTTGGCATTCTGCAATGTCACTGAGTTATGAATATGGCCTGCCCCTCTGACACTAATTTACTGCCACTATGGTGAGGGGGAGCCTTTGAAAGGACATTGGGTTGCTGGAAAGGATCAATGCCTTTTCTTTCTTTTGGTGGGTGCATACCAGGGATGGAACTCTGGAACTTGTGCTTGCCAGGCACTTATGCTGCTACGCTATATCCCCAGCCCTCAACACTATTTCTTCTAGGAGTCGATTACATCTTGGGGCCTGAATCAGTTGCCTCAGGAGCAGTTGCTCTTTCCCCAAGTGTGGATTCCTCACACTCACCCCAACACACACAAACACACACATTAGATGAACCAAGAGCCCCACTGGACGTTCGGCATCCGGAACCGTGAGCAAAGCAGCTCTCATGAATGACCTGGTTTTTTACAGAGCCTCTTAGCGACAGAAAATAGACCTTAAGAGAAGCATGTTTTCAAACTACGTCAAGGAAACAATTGTCCATTCTGCCTAATATAAAGTGTGTTTAATCTCTTTAATGACTGAAACTACAAGAATGCCTTTTACAACACAATCCCACGGCCATTCTCCATCAATGCAACAACGTATTTGAAAGAGCAGGCATTTGTTTTGTGAGACTCATTTCTGGTGAACTCACAGTGAACTCATGGGCACCCTGCCTATTCTCAGTGTTTCTAATTTAAGGCTCATCGCACAACCTTACTCCCCTTTACTTTGGGGAAGTGGTTATAATACCTTCCATCAGGCATACCTACCCTCCCATGAATTTTTGCAGACTGAATCATTACCAAGAATGTTTTTAGAATTCAATCTGTGATTTATTCTATTAACTTCAAATAAAGTTCCAATAGGCCTGATGGGCCAGCTCTCCAAGACCACGAGGACTCTTGTAGTCAGGCTGCCTGGGACTGACCATACTGCCTGTGTGAGCTTGAGACACTTAACTTCCCTCAGCCTGAGACTGTGTGTGGAAATGCACAGGTAAGTCAAATACAAAAGGAGCAATACAACTCCCTCGATATGTTATTAGGATTTAATGTGGTAAAACATGAAAGCAGTTAGGGCAGCCCATGTCCACGGCTCAGCTTTGTCTGGTCAGACCAGGGACTCAGACAAATCACACACACACACACACACACACACACACACACACACACACACACACACACACACCTGCATCCACATCAGGACTGGGCGTTGGCAGCCCACGTCACACTTCATCTTCTTCCTTGAGGAATTGTGCTTTCTTCTCTTTCCTTGAAGATTGATCCTTAACAGACAGTTTGGCACTTAACCATCATGTGAGCCTCTGAAGATTCCAGATATTCCCAGAAAACCCAGGATGGAGCAGAAAACTTCCACAAGTTTCCTTCAGATGTTTCTCCCCATATTCCTCTGAGGTAAGGGTAGGATTTTCATAATGACCCTACATTCTTTCTATACTGCAGTTACACTTTTAGTCTAAATTTGTCAAATTGCACCATCATCTATTTCAAACTTTCTCATGAATCTTTAACTCATTAAAAAACAGTATGAAATTTTTTATTTACGAA
>PVKA01055927.1:0-10113 GCA_004027165.1 Ctenomys sociabilis
TACAGCTTCCACCACCTCCATAATTGCTTCCATCATTACCAAATCCATTGTAGCCATCTCCACTGCCACCATATCCACCCTTATCATGGCTACCACCAAAGCTACTTCCACCACTGAAGTTTCTTCTATGACCAAAACTGTCATTGCCACCAAAACCACCTCCACAACCACCACCAAAATTTCCAGAACCACTTTGACCTCTTTGGCTAGATAAAGCACTGCCATCTCCTGCTTGGACAGGGCTTTCCTCACTTCACAGTTGTGGATATTCGCAGTGTGGTATTTTTGAATGACAATCTTATCCACAGAATAATAGTCATCAAAGGTTACAAAAATAAGTGGCCCAGGAGATGGCTTAGTGGAATAAGTGCTTCCCTGGCAAGCACAAAGGCCTGAGTTCAATCCCCGGTTTTGCAAAAAAAAAAAAAAAAAAGGTTACAAAAGCAAAGCTCCTTTTCTTTCCACTGTCTCAGTCAGTCATAATTTCAATCACTTTGATTTTTCCATATTGTTCAAAATAATCTCATAGGTGATGTTGTTCAGTATCTTCTTTAATGCCACCAACAAAGATTTTCTTCACCATTAAATGAGCACCTGGCCTTTGAGAATCTTCTCTTGAGACAACTCTGGTTCCACAACTTTCCATCCACTTCGTATGGCCTTGCATTCATGGCTGCATCCACCTCCTCTACAGTGGCATAAGTGACAAACCCAAAGCCCCTGGACTGCTTAGTGTTTGGGTCTCTCATTACCACACCATCTGTTTGTGTTCCCCATTGCTCAAAATGGCTTCTCAGACTCTCATCAGTTGTTTTTCAGAGCTCACCTGTCCAATGAAGAGCTTCTGTAGCTGTTTGGGCTCCTTGGGAGACTCTGACTTAGATGCGACAGCAGTTGGAAGAGAGATTTCCTTCATAGTGTTCCCCAGTAGAAAGTGGATCTTGTTTCTTTACCCATTCTGCCAGTCGGTTTCTTTTAATTGGTTAATGGAAGCCATTTACATTGATGCTTATAGTTTTTATATATTGAATTATCCTTGTCATGTTATTTTCCTGTTGATTCCCTCTTTCTGTTTAATTGCTTGCTTTGCCTGGCGGATTCATAGTGTTATGGTTCACGAAATTGTAGTCCTATTTATCTCTTTCTAGGTTGTCTTTCAGAACGTTTTAGAGTGGTTCTAGTGGTCATGAATTTCCTTGGCATTGTTTGGCATGAAAGCATCTTATTCCTCCATCCATTTTGGAAGCTTGTTTTCTGTAAATCAATCTAGATTGGAGACTGTTTTCTTTTAAGGCTCAAAATACTTCACTCTATACTCTGCTTGTCTTCAGGGTTTGTGTGGAGAGTATTCATAATTCTGATGAGTTTTCTTTCATAAGTGATTTTTTTTTCTCTTACAGCTTTTAATATTCTGTTCTTGTGTTGAATTTCTGGAATCTTGCCTATTATATAGTTTTGTGTGATCTTTTTTCAGACTATTAAAACTTCTTTATTCAAGACTTTAACATTGAACAGATTTCTCAAGTAAAATGGAAACACAAACCCATAAATTACTATAAAGTACACATAATACCCAGCAGGAAAACACAAAACAACAAGCTTATACAATTCCCATTAACGCCATGGTCTGCTTCTCAGATGCTTCTTCCACCTGTCAGGTGTGTTCTGCTGGAAACAGAGCACACTGGGGCTCCGAGGGTTACACTCAGCTGAGACTGTGACCCACAGAGACTCACATGGCAGGGCTGTGGTGGTGGGGCTCTACCCAAGAAGCAAGGTAGTCATCAGTACATTCTGTGTATTAAATGCCCTTTAAATATCAAAGTGAGAAATGAGAAGGCAACATGATTATGTTATCAGAAAGACATCAGGCCAGAAGGATAACTGTGTACAGCTTGAGGCTGAAAGGCAATTTGCCAGCTAGCTTCATTTGTTTGGCTTCCTGTGTAGTGGCTGTTGGGACAGCAAGTTATGAGGTTCTAGTTCGTGGAACATATAATGGACACACCCCTGACTCTGCTGAACACCAAGCTTCCTCCATTCGGATTCAGACATCACATGGGTTTTAGGAATCAGCATGGCTATATCCTCAGGCAACATGATATATGCCTGTATTCAAACTCTTCTTGCTTGTATTTTTCCAAATAATACATTTGTTTAGGCTGGGGCGATACTTCTGCAGTCTAAGTGTCTGATTGGCAAGTGCAAGGACCAAGGTTTGATCCCCTATACCACATGCTGTGCCAGCCCGGGTGCCAACCCAGCCACCAAAACTCGGTGTGATGGTGTATGCCTGTAGTCCCAGCACTGGGAAGGCTGATACAGGAGGATCACTGTGAGTCTGAGCTGCATAGCCAGACCCTGTACCAAATAAATAAATAAACAAATACATAAATGATTAAAAAAAAAATCCATTTGCTTATGGAACATGTTCACCTTACCTGCAGGCCTTCCACACCACACCACCAGCCTCTAAACAACTCCCAGTAGCACATCGTTTGTGTGGAATTTGTAAAAATCATGGCTAATTAGAATTCTATGTATCACTTATCTATATATGAAATTATTTTTCCTGTTTGGAAAGTTTCCTGTGAACAGGGTTTTTTTTTTTTTAATGTCATTTGTGCTGTATTCTGCTTTTTCATTGACTCTTGTCAATCTTATGTTATTGTGCTTTTCATATATAGCAGCCTTGGATTGACTTTTCATGGTCCTTTGCTATTTTTAAGAAATATTTCCTTATCTCTCTCTCTTTTTTTCTCGGACCTAGGGATTGAACTCAGGCCCTTGTGCTTGCCAGGGAAGCGCTTATTCCACTGGGCCATCTCCCAGGCCCCTAAGAAATCTTTCTTTTCATGATTACTGACTGTAATCCTGTCTTCTATATCTAATATTATTTCCTCATGTTGGTTGATCCTGCTGCATATATTTCCAAAGGAACTTTCTTTTCTTTTTTGATACTGGGAATCAAATTCACAGTCTTGCACTTGCCAGGCAGGCATTATGCCACTGAACTACACCCCTGACCTTCAAAGGAATTTTTCATCTCGTGTGTATCTGTTTGAATCTGCTTCATAGATTCATTTCTTTCCTGTGTGGGGCATTCATGGTTTCCATCATTTCCCTAAAGTCTTCTATTATTTTTTTCCTGCATTTGTTTCTTAAGCACTATTCATGACTTTGTTTATGGTCACAATATCTTTTGTTTAAGGCCAGGCTATGTGATAGATTTTTGGGTGGTCTGACTATGTGAGGTAAGCCCCCACAGTTCCAAGGTTGGTGTGACCTTGCTTCAGGAGCAGGGAAGTACTGGGAAGGCTTAGAGTCTGCTGGCTATTTGTGAATTTCTAATAGCTCAGTAAACCTGAGGCAAGATAGCACCTGTTGAGGATAGTTGTCAGAATACAAACATTTAGGTTTAGAGACGCTCTGGTTCCAAATTAACCTTAATCCTTTTCCTTTGCTTTTTCCATTTATGTATTTGGTACAGAATCTCAGACTTGTGGTGCCCTTCCTGTTTTCAGCCTCCCCAGCACTGGGATTACAGGCATATGCCACTATGCCTGGATTTAGTTGCCAGTTTAGCGTGCCTCAGGGATGGGGCCAGCGCAGCATGAGGGACTGAGGATTGAACCCTAGTCCCTGTGCTTGCCAAAGAGGCCTCTCCTCTTAGTCTCTGAGCTATCTCCCTCTAATCCATTTTCTATAGTTACTCCATGGAACAGAACAGAACACACGTTATCCTTCCCCTTGTGCTTTTGCTAGATCCCAAAAGTAAGCCAACTGTAGAGGTAGCAGAGCCTGTCCACTAGCAGTGAACTCCTCCTGATTCCCCCTTGTACCTAAAATTTGCCTGTTTTTCTTCTTCCTTATCCCCTCTAAAGGTATCTGAGAGTCCGATCAGCCCTCAGTACTCTGCAGTTATCTGAGAAATTATTTCTGATTTGATTTTCTTCAGTGCCTCATTCATCTACTTTGTTACTTCTGCTATGAGCACTTCAGAAACTCCAGGTGGGTGGCTTTCAAATTGTTCCACCTCTTTACCTCATGTTTTGTCTTTGGTAAGCTGGAAGTCTGGGGTTATATCTTGCTTAGGTGTACTCTTGTTTCTTCTTTTTTAAAGTTTAATACCCAGGTTGACACTGGTAAATTGTTTGTGGTAGGTAGCTTTATTGCTAGTATTTAGAACTACTTCTAAATACTAAATACAACTAGAGTTGTATTCTAGTATAGCTCGCATTTGGGCTTTGATTTTGTTGCAAGATCCTACTTCTTCAATTTATTGGGGATGAAATATTGATGCCTATTTGGCCTAGTCCCTGCTTCTTTGACATGGGTATGTAGAACTTGTTCTGACCCGTAGGCAGTCTCAGTCTTGGCACACCATGAAGAACAACTGATCTGAACAATTATGTCACCTTGGCTAAAGTAATCCAATCAGTGATGACAATAGCAAAAACAATCTAGAAAATGAAAACTGTGGTAACTATTAATTTGCCACCTCTAAGTATAAGAACTGCATTTGAAGTTATGTGATAAAATGTAAGAGAAAATTGTATACAATGAATGGGCCCTAAGTATGGAGATTTTACTCTCAAGGGAGAACATTTAAAGGTGGGTAAGGGATAAAAATAGAGTCATAGAGGTAAAAAGAGAGAGAAGAAATAGAGCTGGAGGACAGAGCTAGATTATGAAAATTTTGGGGAACTGGTGAAGAACACAAGAGGGAAAGAGAGAAGGAGGAAATTAAAACAAGAATAGAACAAAGAAATATAAACTAGAAACAATGTTCACACTTAAGTAAAAATAAGAACAATCAGGCTGGCTAGATAGCTCAGTGGACTAAAGCACCTGCTTAGGCAGAACATAGGGGCCAGGGTTTGATCCCTGGCACAACAAGCCGTGCTGGCCCTGCCCCTGGGGCAGGGTGAGGTGATGATTGAGACCTGATGTGGTAGCATGGGCCTGTAATCCCAGCACTTGTGAGGCTGAAAACAGGAGGATCACTAGGAGTCTGATCTGTGTAGGGAGACCCTGTACTAAATATATAAAAAAAGAATGATCAAGAAAAATAAAACAAAAATAAAAACAAAGAGGTGAAAATAAAAAAGAGGAAAAAATCCACTTCAGGCATGTCTCTGTTGTCACTGGTAGCTAACATGGGTTGAATCCAGATCCGTGTTGATTAACCCCAGCAACCCAGCTGTAGATTTGTGGTCCAATAGTTGATTTTTCTACCCTGGCCTCTGGCTGTGAGGCTGGAGCCTGATTCGTTCATCTTGCAAACACATTGTGTGTCTCCTGCTGTCTTGAACTTAGTTCCCCGTCAGTTTGAACTCAGCTCCTTGACCTCTTGCTGACTTGAACTGGATTTTGCTCCATCCTGACACTGGGAGCTGCCAGATGGAACCAGCCCACAGCTTCTCTGATTGCCAAGCTCGTTTGACCTCCTCAAGATGTCTACCTGCCAATTGCCCCCTCCTTGAGGATGACTAATAGAAAAGTTCACCAGCCACTGTAGTTCGCTACATCGACTGCTGTATTCTGCTATTGCATTTCTCTGGAGGCCTACTATGGTAGTCACTATGCAGCTGTAGGTTCACCCTGCCCCTCTCTGGAAGTAAGTCAGTGCTCAGGAAGAAAGTGCCCCCTGTCACCTATGTCTTCTGTGTTGAGGTTTCTCTTTTTACTCTCACTGTTGGCATCAATTCTTGCTTCAGATCCTTGTTGAGTCTTAGGACCCACTTCCTGGAGAGCCTGTTTCTATGTTGTTTACCAGTCCAGAATCTTCCTGGAAGTCTTGCATTTGGTTATTAAATCTAGGAGTCTTCAGGTAGAGTTTTGAGTCTTCTATTTAAAGTAGCATGTCGTCTGCAAATAATGATAATTTAGCTTTTTTCTTTTCAACCCCTATTCCTTTTATTGATTTCTCTTTTTTAATTTCACTAGCTAATGTTTTCAGAACTATATTGAAGAGGAGTGATGATAGTAGGCATCCTTGTCTTTTTTCTGATCTTAGAGTGAAAAACTTCAGTTTTTATCCACTTAGTATGATGCTGGCTATTGTTTTGTCATAGATGGCTTTTATCATATTGAGATATCTATGCCTGTAGTTCTCTTTTTTGATTGAATCCTTCTCTGTCTGGTTTGGGTATCAGGGTAATGCTTGCTTTCAGGAATCAAGTTGAGAGTATTGCTTCCCTTTCAATTTCATTAGAGTTTGAGAGGTAGAGGCACTAGGTCTTTTCTAGTTCTTGAAGAATTCAGCAGTGAATCCATCAAGACTTTGTCTCTTTTTTATACTTTTTATTACGTCTTCAATTGTACTGACTGATACTGGGTATGTAGAATTTTTTATCTTCTTGATTCAATTTTAGTATTGTATATGCATCTAAGTATTTGTATTTCTTCTTAGTTGTCCATCATATGAAAGCACAGATTCTCTAACTAGGTATTGATGATCTTTGGGATTTCTGCTGAAACTGCTGTGGTTTCACACTTTTCACTTCTAGTTGCATAGATTTGAGTCTTTTTATTTTTTATAAGGTTGGCTGAGAGTTTGTTCATTTTAGAAAGCCACATTTTGAACATTTCGTTTTTATTTTTTACATTTTTGCAACTAGTCCCTGGTTACTCCTCATAGTTAAAACGTTATCTTGGAAATTTGGGAGCTCACGGTCCACTTGTGTCCTGCCCTTCGCTCCCACCCAAGCCCACCCCACTGTGCCTTTACTCATTCTGGGGCTGCCCACATGTCTGCGCTCCCATCACAACCCCAGCCCTGGCCCATGCCCTGCCCTGCACCTCTTCAGGTTTGTTGAAAAATCCAGGGAAAAGAATGGAGTAGTAATAGAAAGCCACAACCCCATATTTCTTTGTCACTCTGTGCCACTCTTGCAAATTGGTGAAACACCATCAGATGTTATTATTTTGTTTAAGCAGGAGAAAAAAAAAATACAGTTTCAAAATCTACTGGGTAGCTTTCCCAAGGATGTATTGCCCCTACACAGCTCCCCCTGCCCTGTTGTTCTCTGGTACAGTGTAAAACCTGTTTGAAAATAATCTCTAACATGATTATCTAACAGAACACATTTTTCAGCAGTTATCATTGACTTGTGACAGTACAGGCCAAGCTCCAACAGGTCATCTGCCTAAGAAGTGGCATCAGCAAAGACAGAACAAAACACTGTTGGTATAGCTGAAAATACATGGTAGGAAAAGGCTGTGTTCCTTATACTCCATTTTAAGAGGGTTCAAACTTACCAAGCTGGCTACATCTTCAACTCTCTTCTCTTTGAAAGCCTTTAAGATCTCAGGAAAGCTCAAAAACATTAGGCTAAGTATGAAGAACAAGTAAAGAGCATCATCCTTGCACTCCCAGCATGCAAAAGAAAAAAAGGTTCTAGAGACTTAGATAATTAATTACCTAAAAACGTGCTTCTGTGTAGGATGGAGGAATGAGCACATATGCAAACACACATAACTATCCATCTTGTTTTTTTTTTTTTCAATTTAAAACATTAAAATTACACAGATAAACTCAGAGCAGTGGCACATGTTGGTAATCTCAACACTCTGGGACATTAGTAGGTGGCTTTCTCCTAAGTTTAGGACCAGCCTGGGCAATTTAACAACTCAAGAAAACCCTCTGTAAAGACCAAAGGAAAAAGAAAAAGGGGCTCAGGTTGTGGCATGGTACAAAGCCCTTGGGTTCATGTCTGATTTCTGCAAAACAAGTAGCAACAACAACAGCAACAAAACACAGTTAAAGAATAGTGTATAGGAATATAATGTGAAAAAGAAAAGCCTTTTCCTTCCATCCTACATTCTGGTTTCCCACTTTTTGTCTCCTCCTTACCATTCCTATCCTTTAGAAAAGTTTCTAACTTTAGAAAAGTTGTGAGTTTGATATAACATCTCTCCCACTCAAAACCTAAATGGGAGATTATAAAATATTGTTCTGCAAGTTGGAATTTCTCCATTTAACAGTGTATTTGTTATAGTTTTTTTTTGCAAAATTTACTTATTTGGGATCACCTAATTTTATTTATTTATTTGGCAGAATCAAGATTGAACTCAAGCCCTTGCGCTTGTCATGGAAGCACTTATTCCACTGAGCCATCTTCCCAGCCCCAGGATTACCTAATTTTAAAAAAGACATTTTTTTCTAAAATTGAAAAAGAACTGCATAACAGAAACAAAGTGAGAGACATCTGGCTTTAGAAAATATGAAAAAATTACTGTAAAATGCTAATTATCTTTCCTCTGCAAGAAGAGAAGAGAAATTTCAGTTGTAGTAAACACATTTCCTCTCTGTCTCTGTCTCTGTCTGTGTCTGTGTCTCTGTCTCTGTCTCTCTGTTTCTGTTTCTTTCTGTGTCTCTACACACACACACACACACACACACACACACACACAAGCACATATACACACACTAATTGCTAAGCTATTTTAAGCAATAACTAGGGTCATTGAAAATTTTATCAGTGTGTAGTCCATGCAATTGAAAAGAAAGTACTTATCAATCTCTGAGGGATAAAAGTAAAGATGGTCATACACTAAACAAAGCAATCTCTTTCCTTTAGACCAACACAATAATCTCTTCACAAGGAAATATCCTCTCCAAGTCTATAGGCTGTTAGTCTCTCTCTCTGTCATTTTATGGTACTGGCGATTGAATCCAGAACCTTCCCACTAAGCTCCATCTTGGTCTCCTTTTGATGTTTAATTCTGAGACAGGATCTCACTAAGTTGTACAGGCTGGTCTCCAATTTGCCCTCCTCCTGCTTCAGTCTCCCAGAATGCTAGGATTATGGGTGTGTACCACCACATCTGGTTCTACAGTACATCTCATTTGAATGGTTTTATACATCTCAAAGGGCTGCAAAACGGTTATTACTGTGTCCAGCTGTCCTCATGGGAATCATGTGAAGAGGCAAACAAGTCCATTGAGAAACTTGCTGATCATTGGCCAAACGTAAAATTGGGCTTGTATCTTAGTCTGTTTAGGCTAACAATCAAATACTATAGACTAGGTGGTTTGTAAACAACAGAAATTCATTCCTTACAGTTTTGGAAGTTTAAGATTAAAGTGTTGGCAGTTTGGTGTCTGACAAAGACCTGTTTTCTGGTTTATGCACGGGCATCCATTTTCCTGCTGTTTTCTAACACAGCAGAAGGAATAAGGGATCTCAGGGAGGTCTCTTTCATAAAGGCTATCCCATTGATGGGCTCATCAATTCTCAAAGGGCTGGCTTCCTAATACTCTCACATCTAAAGGGAGATAAATATTTGCTTCATGCCATACTGCTCTAAGTTGGAGCCAGCTGACTATGGACTGAAACTTCTACAGATGGTTAGCCAAAACAAACCCTTCATCCCTTAACTTGCAGGTACTGACTATTTTGTCCCAACAATGAAAAAGTAACACAAAAAAATGAAAAAGTAAGACAAAAGAGATGGGGATGGGTTTAATCCCCAGCACCACCAAGGGAGGGGCAAGCAAATAAAATAAATAAGCAGACTCTTGTTAGATAGGAAAAATATACATATATATATATATAATTATATATATACATTATATATACACATTTTTTTGGTAGAACCAGGGATTGTACTCAGAACCTTGTGCTTGCCAGAGAAGTGCTTATTCTACTGAGCTATCTTCCCAGCCCTATACTTTTTTAAAGCAAATCAGCCAGACATGGCAGCAGACATCTGTAATCCCAGCACCCAGGAAGCTGAGGCAGAAGGATTGGCACAAGTTTGAAGCTAACCTAGGCTAATAGTGAATTCAAGTCCAGCCTGAACTACATAATGAAACTCTGTCTCAAAAAAAAAAAAAAAGCCAAAAAATAAAACAAACAAACAAACAACAACAAAACAACAAAAGGCCCACATTGGGCAATTTGCGATTTGGAGAAACCTTGTCTCAAACTTTAAAAATAAGAAAAGGGCTGGGCGTGGTGGCGCATGCCTGTAATCCTAGCACTCGGGAGGCTGAGGCAGGAGGATTGTTGTGAGTTCGAGACGAGCCTGAGCTACAAAGTGAGCTTAAGGCCAGCCTGAACTGCATAGTGAGACTCTGTCTCAAAAAGACAAAAAAAAAAAAAA